>SRPU01000573.1:0-16555 GCA_018360185.1 Claviceps lovelessii | reverse complement strand
GTCTAGCTTTAAATTAAGGTCTTTAATTATACTTTATTATTCCTAATAATGCAATAGATTTATAAAGACTAAAAAATATATTCTACCTAGGTAAAACCACTATTTATAATAAAGGAAAAAGAAATATAATACTAAAAGAAGCAGTATGCCTATAAATATAATAAAGCTCCCTATTATATTTTAAATTATAATAATAGTAAGCAGGTACTTAAAAGAGGGAAACCTATATAAAAAAAGTTATAAATAGTTAGAATTCTTTCTAATTAAATAGTTTAAAATATTAAAAAGTTAAAAATAATAAGGGGTTTATAATAAAATATAGAATATTTTTAATATAGTAGTAACTATAGCTAGGTTTTTAGAACATTATAGCAATAGGTGCTTTTATACCTATATACTAAAATTAAAAAATAGGAAACGGATAATATTTTTTAACTATTTAAGGGCTTAGGACCTTTTTATACTATCTAATTAGATAGTCTAATTACATCGCGCCAAGGTCTAATGCCCTTAGTCGTCACAATGACCTCTTTCCACCTGTCTGTGGCCCATGTCTCTTTAGCCCCGACACAATATAAAATACTTAGGTGGGTAGGTAGGGTGTGTGACATAGCTACGTATACGATGCAATAGTATATACAACATAACTGACGACATGGATAACGCAAGACCTGATTTAATATCATTATATAATAGGGTTAGAATTTAGGATAGCTTCAATAGTGTTAATTTAATAATTATGTTTAAGTCTGTAGATACACATTATATATATATAAAATACTTAGGTGGGTAGGTAGGGTGTGTAACATAGCTACATATACAATGTAATAGTATATATAACATAATAAATAACATAAATAATGTAAGACCTAATTTAAGATTATTATATAATAGGGTTAAAATTTAGAATAGCTTTAATAGTATTAATTTAATAATTATATTTAAGTCTATAGATATATATTGTATATATATAAAATACTTAGGTAGGTAGGTAGGGTGTGTGATATAGCTACGTATATAATGCAATAGTATATATAACATAACTAATAATATAAATAACGCAAGACCTAATTTAATATTATTATATAATAGAGTTAGAATTTAGGATAGCTTTAATAGAGTTAATTTAATAATTATATTTAAGTCTGTAGATACACATTGTATGTATATAAAATACTTAGGTGGGTAGGTAGGGTATGTGATATAGCTACGTATACGATGCGATAGTACATACAACATAACTGACGACATGGATAACGCAAGACCTGATTCACTCTCGCGCCACAGATACGTTATTTCACAACCAGCAAGATTGATCACTCACAACCCATCCTACACGGGTCGTGAGAGGCACATGTTGCGTACGGCATATATATGCAGACAGTATATTCACATCGTCGAAAGCTAAAAAGAAAGAAAGGAAGCAAAGGAAACCCAAGAATTACACGCGCGCGCCACCACTAAAGGGGTCCGTTGGTCCTGTTCGCCCATTTTTCGTGACAAGAGCAAAGAAAGAAGGAAAAAATGACATTTCCCACCAAAGTTCAATCTACCGTTGGACACGAAATGAAGAAGATGGATGGAAATACAAAGATATGAAAACGGTGAGAAAAGGGAAAAAGAAAAGTGGGGGGAATACTCGTGTCAAATACACGGTTTCGTGAGAATGCCTCAACGCCGGCTATGAAGCTCTATGACTGGGGAATAGGGAAAGAAATTAGGGGGAGGAAAGAGAGGGCGGGGTGATTGGGTTGCTGTTCTTGTCGTGAGATGGCAATGAATCGTGTCTGGTGCAGGCATTTCTAGACCTGGACGATGAAGGGATGCGGACAAGCAACCTACTTGTCTACTCCCGCTTCTCACCAGTCGGTTGTTGCGGCTTGGCGGAATCACTAGGGGCCCGGACCGACGACGAAGACGACTTCTTCTCGACCTGCGCGTCGGATGTGCTAGCAGGGCGAATCAAGACGGCGTGCTCGTGGATGCCGTGCTGGGGCTCAGTGGGCGCGTGCTGGGAGGGCTCGTCGCTGGGAGGGCTCCAGGCCAGGAAGTCACGACGGACCTCGACGTAGTCGTAACTGAACTCGGAGTGTTCCGAATCGTCCATGCCCAGGAGCTCGGCTTCCTCGCTGGCGCGGAGCTTGAGGCCAGGAACGAGGTCAATGAGCTTGGCGATTATGGCAGACATGACAAAGGCGTAGGAAGAGGCGGCGGCAATGGCGGCGATCTGCCAGCCAATGATCTTGTAGTTGCCGTCGATAAAGCCGCCGCTGGCGCCGACGTTGACGCCGTCGAGGCCAATGACTTTACCGGTGGCGAAAAAGGCGTTGAAGATGAGGCCGACGATACCGCCGATGCCGTGCTCAGCAAAGACGTCGAGCGAGTCGTCGATACGGACGAGAAACTTGACTATAAGATGTTAGTTTTTGTCACCGGGTCTTGAGAAAAAAAAATCCTTCTTTAAAAAGAGAAACCCGCCAAGAAAAGAAGAAGAAGAAAAGGGAGGAAAGGACGAGAAAAAGCAACTCACTCTTTGTGCCAAAATTGCAGCACACACCAGCAACGATACCCAGAATAATGCTGGCCCATGAATCAATGAAGCCCGAAGCAGGCGTGGCGGCAACAAGACCCGAGATGGCACCAGAGCACCAACCGACCATGGACCACTTCTTGGCCAGTCTAAAGTCGAGAAGGCACCACGTCATGGCGGCAAACATGGCCGTGAGGCACGAGTTCCAGCAGGCCATGACGGCGCGGAGATTGGCGCCAAAGGCAGAGCCGCCATTGAAACCCAGCCATCCGAACCAGAGAAAGACGGTGCCGAGTGTGATGAGCGAAATGTTGTGAGGGCGGAAATTCATCATCATCTTCTCGTTGCGACGGCCCAGCACCCACGAGTAGGCCAGGGCCGACATGCCGGAGCCGATCTCGACGGGGACGCCGCCGGCGTAATCCAGGACCCCGTTCTTGAAGGCCCAGCCGTTGGCGTTCCACACCCAGTACGCGAGCGGGCAGTAGACGAGAGTGGCCCAGAAAAAGGTGAAGACCATGCTGGGGATAACACGGCCTCGCTCGGCGACAGCCCCGACGGTCAGTGCGGCGGTAACGGCACAGAACATCATCTGGTAGAAGGAGTAGAGCAGGGCGGGAATCAGGGGCGAGCCGACCGAGGGCGTGGCCCAGACCTTCATCAGGCCAAAGTGCTTCAAATCACCAATAAAGGCATTGCCCGACGTCTGGCCAAAGGCGAGCGAGTAGCCCCAGAAATACCACTGAAAGATGATGACGCTCGAGGACATCATAACGACCCATAGCATGGAAAGGGCTGATTTCCTTCGCGCCAGGCCCGAGTACAGGAAGGCGATGCCGGGAACCATAAGAAGCACGAGACAAGCCGAGAGGAGGATGAAGGCTTGGTCACCAGATTGGTACCATTGGTTCAAGTTTTCGGTTCCTTGAGTTGAGGAGATTTTAATGTCAGCCAACTTGATTGTGTATTGTTGGGTTGTTTCTATCGACTCATTTTCTTGGACTCAGTCAGCTTGTTGACAAAAAAAAAAAAAACATACTTGAATCGCCGCCAATCTCATCGTTTGTGCCATTGAAGGTCGTGGGCGCCCCCGTATGGGCGTACGACATGATGGCTGGGGGTTATCGGATGCGATCGGAGGGCGAGGAGATGAGAAAGAGCGTCAATTGTGAATGACCAAGTCTCGAGGCCAAAGTTCTCCCTGTCACAAGACCGGCCTTTGATTCTGTCGTCAAAAAGAGTAGCTGCACCTGAGGCGTCGATGAAATCGAGTGTTCCTTTTTCGTCACAGAGGTCCTGTCCGTTGATGGGTGGAATGCATGAGAAGGTTGGTTGATGAAGACGAATCGTCTGAGACAAAAACAACCGAACTGCAGAAGTGCAAAAGGGGTGAGATGAGGAAAGAGGTCGCAATGCATGTGATCAGCGGGTAAAGTTGATCTACATATGTATGCATGTACAATGTATGTGATGTAGCTCTACTCGGGGCCCTCGGAGACACCCTTGGTTGGTCACCAACGCCAAACCACAACGGTGGGCGTTCCCCATGCAAGAACGTAAGAAGCTGCTATCATGAGCGAGTCGCTTTTCCATGAAAAAAACATGTTGTATGTACATTTTCACATGTACCCGAGTCCATGCAGTGTGCACACTTGACTCGACCGACTGACGCCAGGACACGCACAATAGGCCCCAGCTTCGATAGGCAAAGTGCGCCCAAAACCATCCCAGGGACCCGACGATTGACCCAGCGATTCCCGGAAGATTGAGACGAGGCTGAACGGGGAGGAGGGGCTGGAACGGAAGCCAGCCGTCTCGACGGTCGTTGGGGGATCGGTGTCTGGAGTGGAGAGGCTAAAGGGGATTTGGCAGCCATGACATGGATGGCATGGGGGCGTAGATAAGGGATTCCCGAGTCGGCGGCGCGGATCCTTGTCTCCTCCCGCAGGGTGCATTTTTCGAATCCAAAAGGAAAATGAGCCTTGCTTCCTTGCAGGCGGGCTGTGTTCTTTTGTCCAGAGTTTTCCATCTCTCTTTCGCTCTTTCGCTCTTTCTCTCTCTCTTTCTCTCTCTCTCTCTCTCTCCCCCTCTTTCTCTGTCTCTCCTTTTGAAGAGCGCTCATCGAAGGCGTCGCAGCCAACGTGGAACATGGAAGGAGACCTTCATTTCCAGACAGGAGGCATCGCCCAATGTCGCAAAGAGACAAGTCGTGGCCCGAGACGCAGACGGGCGAGCAACCTCGGAGTGTCGGGGCGTCGCACCATGCATCGGTCATGATCCACGCAATCCACACAGCCCACACAGCCCATGCGCCCACACAGTCCACACAGTCCACACACAGATTTAGGGTTGGCGGAACCACGGAGGCGTCTTTCTTTCGCTCTTCTTATCGGGACCGGGGTGCCGAGGACAGAATGGCATGTGGGCTGAAGGAAGGAAAAGAGAATTCCGGGGAAGGCAAGGCTTGAGACGCAGGCAGCAGGACAACGGGGGGATTTGTAGGAAGTAGGCAGTCTTCATGAATCCATACATACTGACAGTATGCTTTTTGTGGGGAGGCCATCGTCGTACGGATGGAAAGAGCAACCCCCATGTGTCATTACAGCAGTGCCAATATCGCAGCCTTTGACGTCTATACGTGTTCCATTTGATGTGTTCAGCTCGCTCCTTCCTCTGCATTCGACCCTCACACGCCATGCTCTCAACACACACGTACACACCAAGCGTACTTCAAGAACCCAGTGCGCGCGTGCCTGCTTGTCCGGTCCGAGTCGTGCAACGGGGCTACCTACCGCCACGCCACCCACATGCGGCTTGCTGATAAGCATCGCGCCGCGATCCGTGATTGGCCGTCGCCCAGCATCTTCGGCCAATCATGCCTCCGAGCGATTCTGAATCTCTGACTGTCGTCCTCTGAATCCATGACTGGCCTCCTTTGGTCATGGTTTTTTATTCTATTCTATTCTATTTCGTCTTATTTTGTTCCATTCTATTTTTTGTTTTCATTTTCCCGTATCCCCCCGATCGGACCGCGCTAGGACGATTTGGCCCAGTTGATGCCTTGCTGCATCGGCGTATTTAGCTCCGCCACAAAACCGGTCCAGGGCTCCGGAGTTGGTGGCACTGGGTTCGATCTTGACGAGGCGAAAACTTGGCTGCGAGTCTTTTTCGTCTTCGGGGCGGGTCACAGGGCGATACGTCGCACTCTGTCACTCTGTCTGCAGTGTGCATTGAGGTCCGCCCCCAAACCCCAAGGACCCAGAGCGCCAGAATAATCTAGCGACGCTTCATTCTCTCATTCCAGTCGCTTCCCCTTTCTGGGCTACGGCCGAGGAGAAAATAAAGAAGGGGAGTCGGAGGCTATTATCCGGCACGTATGATTTCAGAAGGGCGGCGTTGGGCACGCGAGCACCCGAATCTGCCATCCGAGGTGCCTCGACTCCTGAGTCCTGCCACTTGGTGGTGGCTGCCAGAGACACGTACTCGAAGAACGAAGACGAAGAAGAGAGAAAGGAAAGAAAAAAGAGAACGGGAGAAGAAAGGTGAATAAAAATGAGGCGGCAAATCCAAACAACGCGTCCATTGGTGCCATCACACAACCTACACCAAAACGGCCCGGACACATGATGGAGTCGTGCCCTAATCGTCTCGCCTCTCCAGAGTCCACTCCAAGTCAACTCTCCTCTCCCACGTTCGTGCTCCAACTTGAACGCCCCCCATCAACTGCTCTCCGTCTTTGCAGATTTCCCCGACCCAAAACAATGTCCTCATAGGACCCCAGAATGCTTATCTGGAGCTCTTGGTACATGTTTGGCCCGAGTGTTTGAACTTTGAAAGGACTACGTGCTGGACATGTACAATCCATGTTGTGTGTGTGGAAGTAGGTAGGCAAGTCGTAGGCATCTGATAAACCAACCCGTCCCACCCTCATCGTCCCAGTCCCAGTCATCATTCAGTCCCAGCATCATTCAGTCCCAGTCACATTCAGTCCCAGCATCATTCAGTCCCAGTCATCATTCAGTCCCAGCAATCATTCAGTCCCAGTCATCATTCAGTCCCAGTCATTATTCAGTCCCAGCATCATTCAGTCCCAGCAATCATTCAGTCCCAGCATCATTCAGTCCCAGCAATCATTCAGTCCCAGTGATTATCCCAGTCCCAGAACCGGCCATCGAAGGAGGCACAACCCCCCCCCCCCCAAATCAGATCATCCAACAAACACCAGATCCCTTATCTAGCCCGACATCATCCCCCATGCGCCACCGCAGGCAGAAACCCCCCTTCCCTCCCCCACACCAATAAAGAAATGTGACGGGGTCGACGAAACACGGCATGACCATGTGGTTCGGGGGTTTCTCATGCACATGTATGCTGAATATGCTTAACGCATGCCGCTCATCGTGCATGCTGCACGTTGGGACAAAGGACCAGTCTCTTTCCGGCCAGGCGTCGCTTCCCTCGGTCAAGGGTGAAGCGGGAGCGGCTCGTGGGAGAAGCGTGGTGATGACATGTCGGCTGCGGTTGTCATCCCTTCCGTGCATCACCGACAAGGCGTTTTCGTCTGTCTTGCATGATCCATTGCTCCGTACACATCTCAGTACACACATCAGGCAAGAGGAGGGGGACGGGGGGTGGTTGTCACATCCTGGATGGACATTACCCTGCTGCTGACGAATTGCTCGACTAAATCTACCTACCTACCACCTTTGCATTTCCCAGTCTTCCCAGTCCGACACATTTCCGGATCGATAGCATTTTTTGCACTCTACGTCTCTGGCTTCCATGCTTTTACGGAATAATAAAAGGAAGAAATGAAATAAGAGAAGAGAAAAACGGCACGTCTGACGTCCCAGACCCTTCAGCCTCCTGTATGTGGACGAATCAAACAAGAGGGGAAGAAAAACGCCGATGCAAGTCGAGTCGAATGTCTCCAAGCTTCCCCGGCATAAGGGATTTACTGCAACAAAACATACTGAAAAGAAGACATGAAAAATGATAAAAAAGAAGGAGAATAGAAGGATGCAAAGTGGAAAAAAAGAGACGGGCAAAAGCCCAAGAATAAAAAAAAAAAAAAAAAAAAAAAACCCTAATGTATGCTTCCCGGCAAGATCAAATCAAATTGGGTATGTTGGAAGTAAACAGAGACTCCCCTCCGGACGCCACGTTCACCAAGTCAAACCGCGCTCCCCCCCCTTCTTATTTTTTTCTTTCATGTTCTCCGTTGCCCGCCCTCGGCCTTTTAAAAAATGCACACCTTGCCCGTTTCTTCCTCTCTGCTCAGTTCGTACGTCAAGATGTCGTGGTTTCGGTAATGCAGCATCAATCTATACCGTCTTGGCATCGCCGCCCTCCGCTGTTCGTCCAGCCCCCCGCCTGCCTTTCCGGTGTTGCCCATGACGCCGTCTTCCTGGACGGGACCGACAGCCATACCGTGCATGGGCCGCTTGTTGGTTCTATAGACGGCTTCGTCCGACTGCCGCGGAAGCACCCACTCCAGACGGAGTCCATGGTGGAGTACCCCGGACTGTTTCTCAATCGGATGCGCCAGCCGCGTGGGAGTGACGAGTATCACGCGCCCGATGGGAGATCCGATGACGATGAGAAAAAGTTCCGGGATGTGAATCACCATGCTTAGACGGCTTGTGCCTCGAAAATGGGGTCGCGAGGCTCGACCGGGCGAAAGACCCATTGTCAGAGCATAGGGACATAGTATGCCGTACTCGGGCAGCCGCTTCTGATCCGGTTGATCGAGCGTTCGCATTTCCAGGTCCTTCTCGTACATCCGTAGCATATGATATCTTTCCGCAAATTTGGCCAGCCCGGAGACATACCCTTGACTGTTCTCGTTGTGCACGACGCGTCGTTGCAAAAATTCTAGCAACCCCGACGCCCGCCTTGGAATGGCACGCACTTCTCCACTGTGTGGCATGTACGCCATGTTGAGACAAGAAGAAGAAGGATGTGTCCGTGTCTTTTTCAAACAATGCGAAAATGATGGCCCTGAATCACATACACTATCTGCTGTATCCGGGTTCGCGCGCGGAGATTGAGAACCCTCGGCAGGAGTGAAAAGATCGGCGAATAAATCTTGAAGAATCAATGCCGTCTCTGATGACACAGGAAGGTCCGTGTTTACAGGCGGCCCATCAAGAGTATCGTTCGGAGGTAACACCATTTCCACAATGGTAGCGGCAGCTGGGGGTGCGGCTACTGGTGTCGGGATCGACTCTTCATTCTGCTCGTCGGCGATTTCGGGAGCAGCGTCGCTTCCAAGCGGAACACCGCCGCCAGCATTGATCGGATAGAACATGCCATCACTGTCGTCGTCGTCATCATCGTCATCATCATCAGCATCAGCATCAGCATCAGCATCAGCATCTCCCCCCTCCTCCACTTCATTATCGTCATTGTCATCGTCATTATTGTCGGATTCGTCGACTTCTGAGCTTTCATCCAAGCCCTCCTGCTCATCATTCCCATCGTCAACATCGACGTCTTCGTCCTCTTCATCATCCGCTTCATCTGACTGGTCAATGGCAAAGAATTCGATACCATTGTCGCTTTGTTCATCAGTCATGGTCGCCACGTCTGCCACGTCTGCAAAGGCTCCATCATTGTTCGCAAAGTTGAGCCGAACGGTGGAAACTTGCATCACCGGCTGAGTGCACGGGTTGTCCGGCAAATCTCGAATGTATTTGGCGATATTTACCATGGGGTATGGGCCGGCTTGGAGCTTGGGCATCGTCTCCAAGTCTTTGAGTGGTGCACCTAACAGTTCCTCCTCCGAGTGAACCGTGAGGAAGTATTTTTTAGCCAGGGCGAGAATGCCCCAACCGCGTGACGATGCAGGCCAAAACTCCTCGCTCTTCAAGAGTGGGCTGGTGGATGGCATCACCCGAATTGCGGCTTGCTTTGGTTTCCAAATGTCGGCTAGCCACATTGCGCCTTTTATATCAATGGCACAGATCTTATCCGCGTTGCCGTAGTTGTCGTCCACGAAGCTGATATTGGGTATATTGCTGGCCAGAGGGCCGAGGGCAACGACAACTCGCCAATTACGCACGCGGCGGCGGACACGGTCTTCGACGCCTTCGCAACAGGAATCGCAATCACAGTTTTGTGTTTCGGGCTCCGGCGTTGCCAAAGCGGGAGCAAAGACGGTTATCTCCGAACGGTTGGAGCTGACGGCAATCAAACGTGAATGCTGGTGTATCGCTATTCCCCATGCCGATATGCCTACATTTTCTTGGAAAAACGGTTTCGGCGGCCTCCGTCGACTCACTGCTGGCGATGATGAGGTCCGTCCATGTTTTGCCGCTGATGACATGTTGAACTTGCTAACAATGTACTCGGCGATGTCTTTCGTGTAAAACGCCGTAACATCTCCATCATCATGACATGTAACGATTACCTCTTCCTGTCCGAGCGAGCCAACAACCAGGTGGTTGATCGTATGAGGTGCGTCGAAGTCAATGTGTCCTCGAACTATGCGGCCAGCAGAACTTGGATATGTACCGATTTGAGCGTCGGGATGTCGGGGAATTGTTTGCCGAGGCACACTGCGAGGAACGTAGACGTAGATTCTAGATCGGTAAGCTGTAAAGTACAGCTAGAAAGTTGGAAACAGAGAAGGAATATCAGCGCTATGCATTTCTTTCTAACGAGTCGCTCGCCTCTGGGATGGGAGTCTTGTCATAGAAGGTGTGCACACCAACATTATACTTTTGTGACAAGGCAGTCAAATTGTTTCGAAAAGTTTGCATGGAGGGAATCAGTTTGTAGATGGACGTGGCAGGGACGTGGTCGAACTCGCTGTCTTCGCTATCGGAAGGAGGCCAGTTGACGATGGGCCATTCGACTCCCTCAGGATCCAAGCTCATGGACATGCGCTCGCGATCTAGAATGGCGCGCTTGGCCTCTTGGCCAAACTACATGGACACGCGCGGGAGGCCCTTTGTCAGCAACTGCCCGCATATGGAAAAAAAGAGACGGGAGGGAAAAGGAGAAGCGAAGAAAGAAGGAAAGGTATAAAAAAAAGGGCACTTGAGAATCGAAGTCTAAGCTTTCACGTACCCGATCCGTCGCCGTCTGGACATGACATGCCCCAACAGTAGCTGGACGAAACGGGCGTTCCTTTACCCTCAGGCTGTCCATGGAGGAGGCCCAGCAAGATGAGTCGAGGCATAAAAGAAGAGGGACATGTATACGTAGATGAGGAGACGCGGTAATATGCAGGAGGTGGAGATATTGGAGAGATGTCAAGCGTTGCTCTTTAAGCCGGGGCCATACGTTGACCCACGATCAAGTTGCAACGACGTGGAGCATTGGTGGTGGCAGCTGCGACGTCAAGAATCTCGTGAGTCTCGTGAGTCGTCACTTGTCGTGGGTGCTTCAGTGTGTTTCTAGGCGCACGCGCCTCATTGGTCGGGGATAGGGCGGCAGTAATTGGTAGCTGGCTGGCTAAGTGCAGGCAACTGAGGCCCCGTTGGCGGGGATTCTTTGATTGGTCGAATGCGAACACGACAACACATCTCGACAGCTCTCCGCTCCAAGTCGCTGGGTACGCCGGCGAGTAGTTTGGCGCGTGTATGACGGCCGTTGAGCCGCTTGGAGCTGGTTGCGAGCCAGAGAGTTTAGAAGAGCCGACATCGGTTGCCGATTCGGTCAAATCTACGAAACTGCCTTGCATATCGTAATTGTGCATGTTCAAAACTATTCGTCATCTAGCAGCCAGTACTATCCGACGTCAAAAAACCAACTCAACTCCGCGTAAAACAAGCCCCAAACTTTTCCCGCCCCTAATGGCAAAAGAAATGATAAATAGGTACGTAATGTAGATGCCGGAACGCCCCGCTTGTAGTTTGCATGAAACGCCAAATGTTGATAACAAAAATGCCAGGTCCTTCTTTTTCTTGGTGGTATGATTGAATAATTGCGCGCGCCAGCACTTTTTGTCGTACACGTAATGTTTTAAGGTGCTATCCGGCGCCCCTAAATAAATCGATAAATTGAAAAAAGAGACAGAAAAGGAAAGCGGTAGAGGGAGGGGGAATGGGAGAAGCAACGGCTGGTTCCATGATGACTTAGCGTCAGTACCAGACATAATCTGACAAATGCTGTGTGATTATGTCATTCGTTGTGGACATGTTCTCCAATAAGATGAGTTATTTATTGCCAGTCATCGAAACGAATCATGTCGCGATATTCTCGCAGAGAAACCTGCAAAACGTATGAAGGGAAACACGACGGATAGCAGTCGATAAGTGGTTAGTTAGGCGTTCCCAACCTTGATACCGAGCGGATCCATATCTTCACGACAATTCGGTAGCGAGGGCGTTTCTTGGCGAACCCGCGCAGTGTGCTGCGGCGGTCGAGGACTAGAGAAAGATTTTGCTGGTGTATGATATCGTGCCGTCTGTCCAAAAAAGTCGGGCGTTCTTTGTCCCGGTGCAGGTGATCTTACTGGACAAAGCGGTGTTACCACAGCGCTAGAACCTCTCGAAAGCATTTCGTACGAACGTGAATGACGTGGATCTTTCTGATCTTCATAGCGGGCGTCCACTGATACGAACTCTCTCTGCCTTCCACTGCGGCACAAGATTGATCTTAACAGTTCATACCAGCCAGTAATCATTGAAAGGCGTCCCAAAAGAAAAATGAGCCAAATACCGTTCAGCTGCCGAGTTATATTAGCAAAACTGGTCAAGCGATCAAACCTGAGTAAACGGGAAGGTAACGAGGAAGCGCAGTGCCGAAAGAAAAAGGGTGGGGGGATGAGAAAAGATGAAAAAAAAAAAAGGGGGGGGGACGGACCCCCAGTAAGAGTAGTACGGCCGAAACTGTGGCTTCATTTATGGCAATAGAGCTTGCTTGATTGAGACATGCGTTCTTGTCTCCCGACGAACCGATGAGGCAAGTAACCCATTTCTCGGCGACGAGGGGATCGCTCCTCACGGATTGCACAACATTGTCTTGGAACACAAAAACAACCGAGAAAAAGATGACATCCGCAATAATGATCAAGACGATGGCAATACCCCGCCACTGAAGGGCGATGACACGTTTCACACGACGATAGGCCTGCCGAGGCGACACGGCTCGACCGCTGGTTGTGTAGGCGGGCAGGCTTGATCTTTCGGTCGAAGCAGAGCTGTCGTATAACGAGGCCAGGTATACCCTCACACAATAACCAAATGTTGCAAAGGTAAGAATGACGGTCGCTC
This sequence comes from Claviceps lovelessii, assembly GCA_018360185.1. Lineage (NCBI taxonomy): Eukaryota > Fungi > Ascomycota > Sordariomycetes > Hypocreales > Clavicipitaceae > Claviceps > Claviceps lovelessii. The sequence continues at coordinate 3,802 of SRPU01000573.1, read as the reverse complement.
CGGCAAAGATGAGCAAGGGAATCCAAAGATCTGCCAGACTGTTCTTGTGGTTGATGTGACACGTTGGCCCAAAACGAAACGAAACACCACTGAAGACGAGGGCGAAAGTGATGCCCAATAAGGGAATACCCCAACCAACAGCTTGCGCGAAGCACATGAAGCTTTGTCCCACCAACACTTGCCAGCAAATCTGAAGATGCAGCGACAGTGATCGTAGAAAAGCCCACATGACACCGCACCAACCTCCTAGAATCAAGAGACTACCAGATATGCCACACACTTTGCTGCTCGACATGCTGTGCGGGGTGATACTATCGTAGCACTGATCCGATTGAGCTGCCAGAGGGACAACAAATCCAAGCTAGGGATTTTACGCTTAGTATCATATTGTTTATTTTTTCTTTTTTTTGGAGCCATGTAACACAGCTGACAGCAGTAATGAGGTTTGAGTAGACCTACATTCATCAGCAGGACGCCAAAAGTCAGACAGACACTGAGGTAATGCCTGTTGGTCTTATCGACGGGTAAGGCTGCCCATGAAGCCAAGAGGTAGACGCAACATATTGCGCTACCAGCTGCCACCCAGTTGGCCGTCGTTGCCAAGATGTTGAAACTATCCGGATAGATCCAGGTGTCCATGGGACATGGCAGACAACATTTCAAGTCATCTGCAACATGTTGACATAGTCGACCATCGATAACTATAAGCTTTAGTTAGTACAGGAGCAAAGATCAATAAAAGTTGACATTATTGGTGACATTTCTGCATACATCCTTTGCTGTTGGCAAACAAATTCGAGTCCATAAACGGCGGAGGACACAGATTGACCCCCGTGAGATTTACCATTATACTTCAAGGTTCAGGAATCGAAGTTGCAATGGCGTTTTCCCCGCCTCTTCTATATGATATATGCGGTGGTGTGATGGTTCGCCAAAAGCTACTCGTTTTTTCAAGTGGCGCCAGCCGGACGTCCCCTCGTCCAAAATAGTAGTGTGCGGTAATTGATTCCCAATTAGGTTCGATGCGATCCCCTGCGAAGGACCAGACTGCTCGGAAGGCAAGCGTTGTACTTGTGTTTTTCGATTTACGTCTTCAATTGCTCCTCGATTATGAGAATCGACCAGATTATACGAAGCGGTCCGGCAGCCGAAACGCCTCTGAATCGACAAGATGGGTCGAATGAGAAAAGAACAGGTTGCTGGTATGCTTACAGCCGGACGATAGGAGGCATGACCTCGGTAATCAAAAACATGTGAAATCATCCAAGACTCCGGGCCAGGTAGGATGAGGTTGACTGAAGGTAAGGAAAGTATATCAGGCGCAATGCCTGCGTTGCAGAGAAGAAGCAAAGAAAGTATATGCAATCAGGAAATTCCAGAGACAGGGCGAGCCATAAGCCAGCAACTGGCCTGGATGGGGAGGGTCGCCGGGCTATAAAGTACTTACCCAAGGTTTAGCATAGGCTTATTGCGAACAAGTGCATGAGGTGGGCGTGTGTCTTTGGACTACAAAATTGCTCCCCTGGTCCCTTGTTCTCCATGTCCACACCCCCCCACGGCATCACTGGCCTGGGCACTGGAGACTTTTTCTCAGTGGGCGACGGCATTGCGGCCTCAAGTTGTGCTTGAACAACTCAAGCCTACGACCCCATTTAGCGGTACAAGGGCGATGGGCGACTCAAGAACTGGAAATGTTGCTTATGGAGTCAAGACGGGGGGTCGTTGTCTTCATCGGTCATGGGCTTGCATTTCTTGGTCGACTGGAGTGTTCATTCCTGGTTATCCCTCCCAAGGGTCTTTCTTGGTCGGTCACGGCCTGCCTCCACGGCATCTGGCACGGGCTGGCCGTGTTCCGGACTGCACAGAGGGCAGACGCAAAGGCAGAGGAGAGAGGCTCCCGTGGTGGATGCCTCCCGTCCCGTCCTTGTCAACCTTGGCAGATGGGGTCACTCGCCCAACGCTCGCCACCCCTATCCGGCTCGAGATCCACAGATTTTGCTCTTCCAAGCTGACCAGTGACTGCTAATGGCCGGACTGGCTCTTTCCAATGCTTCGGATCGTGTCCTGGAGACTGGAGACCGGACGGCTCGACGTGGGCAGAGGATTCTAGGGGCTGATGTCCAACGGGCTGGAGATCTGAGCTTGAATATCTCGGATTGGTGGACGCACAGTGACACAGCATATGTATGCATGTCGCATGGCCTCCAATCGCGGTTTCGAACTTGCCCTTGTTGACGTGGCGGGCCAAGGAGATGCCAAGCGAATGGCACTGCACGGCGAGGCAGAAGCCGGACGAGCTTCAGCTGACGATGTTTGAGCTGGAACGCAGAGAGGGAAAAGGACTAAAAGGGAACAAGAGAAGATAACCGAACGATGCTGTCGATTCGACGATAGAGAGGGGCTGGCTTATGCTGGCCAGATTTTGGGGGGGCGGCAGCGCCACGCAATGCCTTGCATGGCGGGTTGCAGAGCGATTCAAAACTGACTGATGCATGTTCCAGGAGAAAAAGCAGCCAGGCCAGGCTTCCATCACGACATGGACCAGACATGGACTCTGGTGAGTCCAGAGTCCAGACGGGCCACGCCATTTGCAGGGGACACTCGTGGTAGCGGGTCCGACAGCGGCCGCCATGCAGGGGGTCTAGGCGGGGCAGGGTCTGAGAAACCCCCCGTGCCATGTATGTATGGTCTGGCATGTCTCTCTGCGACAGGGGATCCGGCCAGTGAGAGGCTAAGGTCTGGAATTCTCAGTCTGCGACTCTGTGCCTTTTTGCATGCCGCGAATAAGCACGGTCGGTGAAGGCTCGTCGTAAGACCGATGCTTGGAGAAAAGCCCTCAAGGACGGCATATGTAAAGCATGTCCTTCCCGACCTTTCCACAGGAGGTCGGTCCGCGGCCGGTCAATACGCTTTTTCATCTGCCCTCGTCCTGGTCGCGTATTCCTCACGATGGACTCGCGAGTCCCACTTGACGTAACGTCGTTGGAGCACGTAACATGAATGAGACGCGAGACCACACGTACGTATGGACGAGTACTGCATCGACTGGAAGTCCGAACCCTCCGCATCATGTACATACATACATACATGTATGTATATGGACATACATATGTATGTACAGGCAGGGACAACGCCTGGACGGCTGGTCTCTTCCACCTGCAGAGTTACACAATCATCAGCCAAGCAAGGGGTCAACGGCTCAACGCTGACTGATGCCATCGCAGATGTGCCGTGAGTCGCTCGCCTTTCAGTGGCAGCAGAGTTCCGAGCAAAAGGCCTCCTTATCCAACTCGATTTTGACTCATGAGCTGTCAAGAAACCGTCTCGGCCGTGATCCGACCAGAATTGTCGACAGGGGTGACGCATGAAATAGAGCTGCCGAAAGCTGAGGCTTTTGGTCCAATAAATGCCAGAGACAGCCGACCTTTTTAGAAAACGGTCTTGGCCAGACGATTGGTTCCAAGGCAATGTGACGTGTCGTTGGTTGCCCATGTTCCACCACGCAGATCGTCGCATGTACGATATCGTATCGAAATCGAAATCGTGACGTTGTCTGTCCCGCTCTGAAAAGGCATCGGCCTTATAGAAGAGTCCTGCTAGTGCTCCTTTGGTTCTGATGCAAAAAAGAAACCCGTCGGCCCCAGCCCAGCCACTAATTCGTCCCATCTGAGACAAGTTGGAGCGATTGGGTCCTCGCAATCGAAGCCGCCTTTTCGAAGCCGTCTTTTCTTTTACTTTTCTTTTTTTGTTTTTCTTTTCTTTTCTTTTCTTTTTTTTTTTTTTGCTTTTTTGTCAATCCCCG
>SRPU01000572.1:0-16587 GCA_018360185.1 Claviceps lovelessii | reverse complement strand
TCTTTTTTTTTTTTTTTTTTTCCCTTGATTTTTTGCCCCCCCCTCAGCAGACCGTACCAGACTTCTTTACTTAAGCACTCTTGTCTCTCGTCCGACCCTCTCTCTAATCACCCGGGAAGTTTTGGATGCTTGGGAACTTGGTCGGAACCCGGGAAACATTGCACCTGGAAACATTGCACCTGGAGTGTCTCCGAGTCTCCACGCACGCAAGCACGCACGCACGCATGCAAGAGGGCTCGCGCCATCCGTCATTCGACACTAGGGACATCCATTACCGACCAGGCCTTGCAAGTCCTCAAAACTCTGCCCCCCCCCCCCAGTCCAGTCGTCCAGTCCGTCAATCGTTCCGCTGGGGTCACTTCCGTCCTCCAATTCAACTTCCACCAAGTCGCTGAACGCTACTGGGCCAGAGGATAAAAGACTGCGGCTAAAAGACGTCAACTAGTCCGCCGCGCTCCAGTCGGAGTCGAGTCCTCGACAAACGCCCGTTTCTACCCACCAACCACCCTGTCGTTTGTCTGTCAATGGTCCTGGACTCGCCGAGGTTTTTGTTTCCTGTTCCTGTTCCTGTTCCGGTTCCTGTTCCTGTTCCTGTTCCTGTTCCTGCTCGTCTTGCTGTCCTTGTTCCTCCTTCACCCATCGCCCTGTGGCTGTCGGCTTTTCTCTTATCTGCTGGAAAATCGTCACACCTGCCTGCATCTGCCTGCATCTGCCTGCATCTGCCGCAGCCCACACTTTTTTCGTCTCCACGGTCTCCACGGTCTCCACGGTCTTCTCGGCCCTCTCTGTTACCGTTGCACCAAAAACCCTGGATTGGCAATCCGACGCCGACACCACAAACCATCACTCTTCAACGACGCCTGTGACGGCCTGCGGCCGGGCTCTGCCTCTGCATAAAACTCAACCACCACCCACGCGCTTCACTCGGGAAGCTCGACCGCCGTGATCTATGACTTGCTGATTCCGAACCCCCCCCCTTTTTCTCCCTTCTCTCCTCGTCCTCCCTCTCCTCCCGCCCCGTCTCGTCTCGTCTGCGCTGCCCTGCCTGCCGATTGCATAGCCATCTCTCACCATGGCGGCCGTCCTCTCCACAGAAGAAAACGGGTTCTTTTCACCATTGCGCCGATCCCAATCTCAGACCAGTTTCGCTCATGCATCAGCATATCGCGGCGCCACCTCCACTTCGCATCTTTCGAATTCATACCTTTCATCGTCCAAGGCATATACCGATTCCGACATCTCATCCGCCCCTTCTTCCCCGCCGTCAGCAACGCAAACAGAGTCTACCGACGTTTCCTTTTCTTCTACTCCCGCCAGTACCGTGTCCATTTCGTCCGATTTTGACGAAACACTTTGCATCGACGACAGCTCCGAAGATTCCTTTAGTCTGCCGCTGCTTTCACAAGAAAAGTTTTATTTGCAACCCGACTTCCAACACGTCGACAATCCAGAACCCCCTCCAAGTCCCAACACGGGCAGCTCCTACACTGTCTCTCCACTTGAGCCCGACAGCTCTGCCCTGACATCTGGTCCCGGCACTCCTGAAATTACGGAACATGCCGAAGACGATACCGCCGTGTCGACTCGACCGTCTCAACAAGTCGACTACTTGTCGCATGATTGGAAAGAGGAAGATATCTGGTCGTCCTGGCGATATATCATTTCAAAAAGGGGCGAATACGCCAATAGCGCCAGGCTTGAAAATGCTTCATGGAGGACGTGGATGAAGGCCAGAAGCAATCTCAAGACAATTTCTCCTGAAGAGCTCAATTGGTACGTATACATGTAGGAAACCCACACGACCCTCTCAATGTTATCTTTCCTTCTCGTCCCCTTTTCTTTCATGAAAGGCTGGTTTGGCCACGGCTCGACTGACAACCAACGCTCGTACAGGCTGAAGGATTGTGACGTTACTTGGCTATATGGGCCCTTGCAGTGCGGATCAAAGAGTTTCAACAACCCGACTGGAACCGAACCCTCGAGTGTGACATTATCCAAATCAGATTCACTGGTCAACCTGAACAAGAAGCCGATCCTGAAGAAGCGAAGCATGTCCGAGGTCATGCTGCAGAGATCACTCATTTCCGCCTCGTTACTGAAGCAAGCCACAGCTGCCGTCCAGGCACAGGAAAACCGGGGTGTCTTGAAGCACAAGACGGAGAAACACAATGTCACCGACTACTACGTCACGTATCCCCTCTCTCTAAGGAGGGAAAGCCAAGCGACCACCTCCAATACTAGCTCGTTGGCACCTTCGACAGACTCTTCCAACCTGTCCTCTCCTTTTCCGGAGCGGAAGCATATCCATTTCAATGAACAAGTGGAGCAATGCATCGCCATCAACATGAAGGACGATGATGAAGACGACTTGTTCTGCCGGGACCAATTCGGCCAAGACGACAGTGACTCGGACGTTGGTGGCCTGATGATGAAGCGTATCAAATCCAAGAAGCGGACTGCATCATTATCCAAGAGGAAGAGCAAAAAGCCTACCATATCAGAAGGCAAAATCATTGCCAAACTTCCCTCCACAACTCTCAAATATCGTGAGGATACACCTGAACCACAAGAGACGGCTATGAAACACAGCACAGGGATACGGAGCCCCTTGATCTCTCCTTCATCATCGCAGGAGACTCTTCGTCCAATCAAGCACGCATCCAGATTCTTTTTCGGGGAGGCAGATCACGATGATGATGTTCTGTGCGACGGGACTCTCAGTCCTGATGCTGGCTGGCGATCGCCATCAGGCACTCAGTTTGGAGGCGGCCTACATCGATCCCCATCGGGAGGAAGTCTGATGGATGAGCCAGTGGGCATGCGACGCACGCCGTCAGGCATGTTCATGCCCTGCGAGGAAGATGAAGTTGCCGCAGGCGACGGGATCTTTGGTCGAGTCATTGACACGGTGAACACTGCGAGGGACATTGCCCATGTCATATGGAATGTCGGGTGGAGGAAGTGAAGAAATACAAGCAACGCAATTTCCGATTCAAGAAATGTGACCGCTTTGCACCCTTTTTTTTTATACGACATCTTCATTTCCCAAAGGCTCACTTTTTTTTTTCTCTTCCCCTCGGAGGCTACTTATGACATTTGCTGGCTCTTCACACAAGATGCCACTTATTTTGGCCTGTGGAACGTGTTGTGCACAAAATTTTGTTCATGGCATTTTTCTGAACAATTGTTTCGTTCTTGTTTTACCTTGGCCTGCACGCCTGATTGGTGTTTGGAGCTTTCTCCGGTGCTCTGGCACAAAGTCGGGGACCTGTTGTTTTTTCGTCGCTGAAAGGGAACCATCCATTCTTGACATGTTTCGAAAAAAAAAAAAAACGTCTGAGACAATGCAGGAAAAAAGCCTGACGACTTTTTTTTGGCCATACGATGTACCGTTTTGTGATTCTTTCGAGCCCAGTACTTTTGTTGCTGCATGCAACAGACATAAAGGAAAGGGAAAAGAAGAAAAGATGCATGCATGCGTGGTTTCAATCGTTTCACGCTGTGCAACAGGGCATTCATAGCCCTTAGCGAAAGCTTTACTGGGAAGCACATCGTTCGTCCTGACAGCTCTCGACTTTGATTCATTTGCTCTTTGGGAGGAAACCGCTGCTTTACAACATGGTCGAGGATCGACCGCAAAAACATGAAGGAGAGAGGGCGAAGACGGAAAAAAGGTGGACGCTGAAAAAGAACAGAAGGCATTTCTGCATCACGGCTCACGATGTGAGAAAAATCCACGACCGGCGATTGGAGGCGTTGTAATTTATACTTTTTTTTTTCTTTTGTGCTTTTTTATTATTATTTCGTCATTTTTTTTTTGTCATCGTCGTTGGTGTTTGTTCCGGGCAACTTGTTATATGGGGGACAATGAAAAGGGATTAATTTTCGGACAGGGTCTTTTTGTCGTGTTTTGGGTCCTCAAACAAGGTCAGGTATAAGGTCGGGGGGTTTTACTATGCTTACATCTTCTTTTCTCTGTTATTTTTTCCCATTCTCATTCATTTTCTCGCCTCTAGATGGGCGTGTAATTCTGCGCAAAAGGACAGGGTAAATGGATAGGATGATAATATCCTACATGCACATATTTTTTTCTCCCTCCTCCTTTTCCTCTTCTCCCCCTCTGTCCTTTTCTCTGTTTCACTTTCTCATCTTCGTCTTTTGCTTCGGTGTGTGGTCTTTCATCCTTTTTTCTTATTTTTTGTCCGTTGACTTGGGTCTTTGGTCTTGCGTCTTGCGTCTTGGTTTGGTTTCGGGTTTCGGGTTTCGGGTTTCGGTCTTTCATCTTCTATCCTCATCTTTCGCCCTTTGCACCGTCTTTTCTATTTTCTATTTTGTTTAGTCCATCTTTCATCGTCTCATCTACGGAACACGAGCACAACACAGACTTGGCCAAGTCCCCAAAACACATCTCGAGCAGACCCCGCATCGGCGGCATCTCTATCTTCTGAGCGAATCACGACATTCCGAGCAACAAACAAGGCCACCGGGTGGCTGGACGCAAAAGACGGCTTCGCCCAAGGGGCAGTTCACGGCAGGATCCTGGAATTGTGTGTTTTGTACGTGTGCAGAACGGGGGTTTATAGTCGCGGGGACCATATTTCTTTTCTAGAGCATATTCCTTGATTGTTGCAGAAATGGACATGCATATACATGTGTTGCGTGCGTGCGTGCGTGCGTGCGTGCGTGCGTGCTACATGCGTACCTACATTATCACGTGTGAAGAATGTCTTGTAGGGAGATTTGCGTAGCAATAGCATTGTCGAATAGAGGCAGTGCGTATTGCGTTTTTTTTTCTTGTGCGTTTCTCTCTCTCTTTATTCTCTAAAGAGAAGGGCGTGCGGGCATGCTGGGTCACTGGTCTCAGTCCAGAGTGGTTCGCTTCGTTGGGGTGCCTGGCATGGGGACGTCATACGAGTACACGATATGCGAGTGAGGCGAGTAAGGTGATTATGGTGAGTATGGCGAGTGTGGTGTGTGGTGTACATTGAGGGCGGAGGGGGGGGGTCGTATTGAACATGCGTGATGCGGGAGATGTCCATTGGGCATGGAGAAGACGTTGAAAGGAAGGAAAGGAAAATGGAGAAGAAGAAGAAAAGAAAGAAGAAGTAAAGAAGAGAGGGAGGGAGAGGGGGGGGGGAGGAGGACCACAATTCTAGTCCAAACGTGCCAACTTGCTCTCGAAAGCACTTGCGGGCAAAAGAGAGACACAGACAGACGAGGTATGACCCGGTGATGCATGCCCTTTGGGTGTAGTGGTGCCGCCGAGGGTAAGTCCGTGGCGGTCTTGTCTTTTCCAAGACAATACGAGTGTCATTCCTGGGAGACGTGTCCGTGGAATAAAAAAGAAATAAAAAAAGAGGAGAAGAAAGAAAGAAAGAAAGAAAAAAGAAAGAAAGAAGAAAGAAAGAAGAAAGAAAGAAGGGAAAAAAGAAAGAAGATAAAAAGGAGAGAAATTTTTTTTTTCACTAATAGCAACTTAAAACGACAAGATAGACCCTGAACGGCGTTTATAGCGGCGGGTGATGCCATCGCCGGTTATGCGGGGAAAGCGGTCTGGACGGCTATTGACTGGATCGCTGCGCCAAGAAAGAAGAGAAAAAGGAAAAAAAAAGGGGGGGAGGGGATGGGCCTTTTTTGCTGTCTTTTCTTTTCTTTTCCTTTCTTGGGGTCTGGAATTTTTCATTTGCTGGCGTTTGCTAGCTGAGACTCGAGAATGCGGGGAAAATGTATTGTACTGTCACAAACTTGACGTGCCCTTTTCACAAAGTACCATGATCGATGGACGGAAAGGCAAAGAGAAAGCCAAAAAGAAAAAAAAAATGGTCAGAAAAGGTAGTCTTAGACTAATAATGTTACATTGGATCCACTCCCTCAGACCCTCGGATAATACATACAGTGGGAGGCGAGTACCCGTGTAGAGGTGAGAAATGTTGGTGCTCATTCCTTTGAGCTGGACTGGATTGTGGCGTCGCTTGGCTTCATTTCGCCAAAAACGGGCCATCTTGATCAAGTCCCCTTCTTCCCAATATATCGTAACGCCCTGACGAGAATTTGTCGCGAGTGCACATTTACATCGGCGAGCTCGACTTCAAACTCGTCACCGACCTGCACGTCTTTGACAAGGCGACATCCGTTGAGACCGCTAATGTCCATGGCCGCGTTGAGGTCAAACATGTCCAGGCTGCCCAAGAGGCCTTGTCGCCACTGTGATGCGACCGTGAAGCGCAGCGTGCGCGGTGCCTTGTCCTCGAAGCGCCATGCCCGCACGAGAGCTATGAGGATCCAGTCGAGGACGCCGCGAGCGACGGTCCGGCCCATTTTCTCGCGCATGTCCAGCAGAGGAAGTGTTTCTTTGAGGGATGTCTTATTAAAAGGAAGAATGTTTTCGACATCATCCACGGAAGGGTCGATTTTTCGATGCGTCTTGCGTTCGTGCGCCAACGCTGCGTGAATTTGCCAATGTACGAGGAGGTCGCCGAATCGGCGGAGAGGCGATGTTGCTTTGGTATACATGTCTAACCCCAGGAGAAAATACGGACCCGGTTCTGCAGATAGCCGTATTCCTCCCGTCAGTCGAGTCAACTCCCTGCGGTGACTGGCCGACGGCGGAATCCCTTGGCGGATCAGAGGGTAGATGACCCTGGTCGCGTAGTCGAATGCTGCGTTCAAGTTGTCCGCCGTCAACTTTGAGTCTTTGCGATACGGAATGGGAATGCCTCGATCTGAGCACCACCGCGCCGCAACCTCTCCGGCCAGGACCATGGTACTGGATACCACGCTGCAGCCGCTCGAAGAATCGTGGCCAACCTTGATGTAAGGGTCAGGGGGAAACAGCAGAGTTGCTCCCTCGGCAGCTTCAGCTTCTGGAATCACTTCGTGGAACAAAACTTGAACAGAAGGTTTGGGGAAAAAGTATGGCCATGCCCCCTTGGCTAGTCTCTTTTGCTTGATTGCTTGCGCGAGGCGACTAAGGGTTAGAATATCGGCCTTGCTTGATTCATCCAGTGCCTGCGTGCTTGTCATGGGACGCTCCGGCGCCGCGACGGAATTGTCCGGGGGGGTTCCGACGTGGAAACTGTAGGACGTCTCCGTGGTCGCCGGTGTTGGTGTTGGTGTCAAGGGTACATCTTCGCCGCAAAATGCAGACACGTCCTCGGGATCCAGGTAAGTCACATCGCCCAGAGTGCTTGGTGCAATTCGATAATCCAGAATATCGCCAGACTCGTTGACAAGTGCGCTAAATGTGAGTGCCGGTGCTCCGGGTCGAAGTGAGTGATGCTCGATGAGAGCTTCCGACGTACAGTCCGCAGGCTTGTCCTGACCTAGCCCGGAGGGGAGCATGGCTTGGAAATGGCCAGGCAGGTAGATATTCTCCGGAATCAGTTCCATGAATCTGCGGAGCTCTGACTCGGGCTCAATCGCTGATGCAGGATCGGCCACATGTACGTGTATCCAGCATTCATCGGGCTGATCGGTGCGTTCCAACGAGATACCATCGTCGATTAGTGTTGTGGAAGGTGCGTCGATGCAGAAGACCGCGGAGCCTTTGCTTGGTGTTCTGGCCGCCTCAGCAATATCGGGTCTAGTTGAGGTTTTCAGTTGATTTGGCACCACTGTGCGCGTAATTCCCCCACCTCTGTCTATCGTGGTGCCCGGAAATCGAACTCTGTAGCGGGATGGAATTTCCCAAGGGGCAATGACGCCGATCTCCTGAAGTAGTGTCCACGCCGTACTCTGATCTAGCGGTGTATCCTCATAGAGACGCAGCCATCTCAGGATGAGCGCACCATATGAATGGTATCGTGATCCGGCGTCGAACAGATCGTAGCTTGCCCACCACTCTAGAAAGGTAATGACATCCCGACTCGATGCGGACCAGTCAACTTTGGGTAATGTGACGCTGGGCCCCGTCTTCAGGATACCATGGGGTGTCCATTCCCGGGTCTGACGGCTCCGTAGGACGGCTTCCCGTGCCTGTAGAATAAAATGGCCCAAGGCGATATCGTCCAGCTCGTTCAGGTTCAAGGGCCGCATTTTCTTTGCACTCATGTCGGCGTATTGTCGCACCCACGTGGCGATTTTAGTAATAACATCGGTGTGCTTTGATGGAAACACTTCAAACAAATGATCCCGGCGATGACAATCAGCAGAGGGACTCAAAGGGTTAAAGCCGATTTCGTTTCGGTACAATGCAGTGTGGACAGCATAGAGAGCTGATGGGGAGAAGCCCCGGTCGCCTTTGAGGGTGGCTGGTAGCAGAACATCTGCTATCTCGAAAAGGCTAAGATACTTGGCACTTGTCGGGTCCGACAACAGGCCGCGGGCGCCGTCAAGCTTGGTCATGTGCTCCTGATATATAGCCTCTGACGACAATCGGAATTCCGTCATTTTATTAATCAAGGCAACACCGTCTTCTCTCGACGGACCTCGTTCAAGACGACGTAGCTCATCAAACTCCCCGGGAGTAGCATTCTGTGGGATCTTGGCTAGCACAGGCAGCAATTCCTGGTCTGTGACGAAATGTGACACCGAGAATAGCGAAGAGAAACCCATACTCGTGATCCACTTTCCGTTAACTGCATAGAAATGGTTTCGATTCCCATAGTTGCCCAGGTAGATGGCGAATACAGGAACTCTGGATCCGATCGGCCTATTTAACAGTCAATATAAGAAAACGAAGAAGAGAAGAGGAAGAGAAGAAAAAGGAGGAAAGGAGGAAAAAAAAAAAAAAAGAGCATAATACCAATACGAAACGCAAGGAGGGGATAACAAAGGTCTAGGGTCCAAGTATAAGAGCAACCCTAGTACGACTCACCTAATTTCAACCAGGTCTCCAGGACTCCTTGAGTCAGAGCCAACCACAGCGACATCTGCATCCGCGTTTACTATTTCCCCGTTGCTTTCCTCGGTCGTACTGCTTGGTGTTGACCGTAGCTGGTCGAGCTCTGACGAGCCGGTAGACTGTGTCCGACTGATGTTGTTTGAGATGCCTCCATATATGAGTGCGTCCGGGGGCATGGGTCTTGCACCAACTTTGTTATTCGTTTTCAACCATTGTCGGAGGCGTTCACGAATAGGCAGGTCGTCGCCGGAATCGGCTTCGTTTGATTGATCGACATTGTCCTTGGGGAAAACAGGAATTTTGGATTGGCCATATGGGGAAGAAGCCGGTAGCGAGCTTTGGGTCGCAGCAAATCTCTACAAAGACTCTCAGACATCTGGTAAGCAAAAAAAAAAAAAACGTAGTTGAGATTTTTCGCATCATTGGAAAACTAACTCTAAAGGACGATTTACGATTGACCTCGAAGCCTCCACGCACAACAGCACAGGCGCTGCCTGATGGACAAGGTGCTCGAGATGTGCAGTTCCAACGCACAAGTGATGATGGCCTCGCGTGACGAATCATGGCGAAAACAGAACGGCCTCGAGGTTCTGAGGACTTGGTAGGAACGACCTACACATTTTCGATGGGGTTGAGACTGGACGCGGTGATGGGATGCTAGATTTTTGTCCTCCCAACGCGCGGTCACATGACCGAGTGGGGCGACTTGATGTGTAATCATTCAACCCACCTCCCCAGGCACCATTGTACCTACATGTATGAAGTACGTTACATGGTCATGGCCAAGTCATCATTTGCATCCATCACAGCCATGTACATATCTATGCATGACTGGGAAGAGGTTGTCAAAATCGACGCTGCTCGAAAAGAAGAAACTGAAAGGTCGCCTCGACACGGCATTTCTGACGCGCCCAGCATCGACGAGGCGTGGAAAATCCTGCTGCGCGGTGCAATTATGCTCAAGGATTTTGAGATCAGGTAAGGTCAAAAAACTCACAAAAGAGATGAAAAAAAAAGAATGCATTTCGAAATGCGGGTATATTAAGGAACTTCGTTCCTCTCAGATAGAACTTGCAGGAAAAGAGGCATCATTGGCGATCCTTTGGAAAAGGGTTACATTCATATGTGTATATCATGGAGTACGATGCACCCGTTGGATGACTTTACAATATCTATCTGACATGGGTCATTGGGCCGGGTAAGCCATAATAACGAAATTTATGAAGGCATGGATGGTACATTCGGTATTACCATTTTTGATGAGAAGGAATCGGTATCTTCAAATGAAGTTGTATCCTTGCTACACCCCTTTACAAACAGCCGCACACGATGTCACGTGCTCGCTGCTAAAAGGGAAAGGGTGGGGGGCACACAGAACGAGACTTGCAGCCGTGTAAAATGGTTCAAGGGCTGCATTGTACATCAAATGTGCATGTCTTGTGTGCTTACAGGTAGGTACACACAAATGTACGTGGTATGGTATGTACTGGACATAATCTGCGCAAACATACAACTGACCATAAAAATAGCATCGGAGGACGGCAGAACTGCGCGGTATCATGTATAAGCTGCCGCCAATGGAGTCGCCAATGGATCAAGGGCGGGTCATATGATTACCGGGATAGTCATAAGGATGTCTTGTTCTGGACACCAAGGTTGTATCCAGGGAGCAGGGGGCTGCAACCGATACGAGCGCAGCTAGGCAGAGAGCAATTCCCGGTGGCGAACCATCGCGCTATCTCTACTGTGCATATGTCGGTCTCGACCCGAAAGGTCGAACGAGATGGATGGCCCGTAATTCTGGCAAAAGAAGAAAACGCGTGCTAGCCTAGCCCACGTTGACGGATGGCTCGTGTGATAATTATACCCATGTAAGTTTTGGCAATGACCTGTCGGAATTAGCGGAGAGCAAGCAACCTGTTTCTTGGCAGCGATTGACCACTTGTAGGCAGACAGCTCGACAAAGCGAGGAAAGAAGAAGAAAGGGGGAAAGGAAAAAGAAGAAGAGGAAGAAAAAGTTTGAGAGACAGAGAGAGGAGGGAAACAACATCGCGAAACCCCATCTGCGCCCTGTCCTCGCAGGCGCCAAGTTCAGCCGATGGCTGTGACGGGCAGGCTTCGACAGAACAATATCGACAGGCCACAATAACAGGTGATCTCCTCTTCTTGCGACGACGTCCGAGTTTCAGCAGGCATCCATGCAAATGATGTGCGAACCGACGCACTTGCACGGAGCAAATAAAAAAGAGAAAGAAAAAGAAAGAAAAAAAGAAAGAAGAAAAGAAGAAGAAAAGAAGAAAGAAGAGAAGAAGAACAAGGAAGCACACAGGCTGTGGGGTTGAATGGAAACTTCAACCGAGAGGGAGAAGAAAAGGGGGAATCTGCCAGGCCGCTCTAGGTAATGACGTAAATGACACAAAAGGCGCGCGCTAGTAAAGCATGTTGTAAGAGAGATATCAGGATGAGGCAGAGAGAGAGAGAAGCGGTTTTTATTATTACGAGAGCAGCGAGTGACCGGCCTACCGAGATGTGCCCTGGAGATAGATTGCAGCGGTGCCCAGAATGGCCAACCGGAGGCTTGGACTCTTGGCTCCAAATTGAATGCAACTCGAAATGGCTGACATGCAGGGACAAGACACAAAATCCCAACACACACGCACCACACGCACCACCAATCGGCATCGGCGGCGAGGAGAGGACAATCAGCCATCCACAATGACACTGGGCGACTATTTGACGCCGTTGCTGTACGTTGGCAACGATGGTGTGAAGGCGATGGGACCGCCAGCGTTTTTCGACGGTTTCTTGCATGAGATATCGTTGGAACTCATTTCCGTGGAGATGGGCGCAAAAAGCGGCGCAGGCAGAAAATGGTTGAAAGCAGGTCATTTCGCGCAGACAGCCTTCACAATTTCCGCTGCCTATTTGAACGGGCGCTAGGCACAGACAAAACACTGCCGCATCGCGCAAGACCGAGAGGATCCAAAGGCAAGACAGACAGGGGAGTCACGCAGGCGGGTGAATGGGAGGTACGCGATGCCCACCAGTGAATTGAGTTGGCGACGAGAAGTTTATTCACTCCGTGGTCCGCGACTCCATTTCATTTCGCGACCTGCCTGCGCCAAGAGGGGACCAACCCATGACAAGAACTTATGAAGACAAGATTGCGTGGCCAATCAGATTGAGGCCAGAAAGACGAAAGACCAGCCGGATGCCCACGCTGGCAATGCACTAGAAAAATCAAAAATCCTCCATTCCTCCAAGGCTCGGGGGGGGGTGGGGGGCGTGGGAGGGGGCAGCTGGAGGGGTGGAAATGAATGGCCCAACAAGACCCACTTCTCCGTGATCGAAGTCAATCGAATCATCAAATCAAGTCATGGCATCAACGATTGCTGCTGGGGGGGAGGGCGGAGGGCCAACGTGGACCAGACACCCCCATGTGGCCCTGTCTCCAACGGGCCCCCTACAATGCCCCTACAATGCCCCTACCAGGCCCCTACAAGGCCCCTACACAATGCCCTGCTGTGCCTGACTAGCGTGCGCGAGATTGCGGGACTCGCGGGAGCGCTGGCCACTGAGGCAGGAACAGGCAGGAACGGGCAGGAACAGGCAGGTACCCGCAGGTACCCGGCATCCCGGCGTCTGAAGGCAGAGGCAAAGTGTCCCAATGTTGTCCAACCTGGGCTGCATCAAGGCTTTCGGCCCTAGTTCATCCAACACGAAGCCCATGTCGTGATGCGGACCACACAAACCAAGGCCAAACGAGGCCCTTGGCCATATTCACAAGTCATACATAATAACATAGCCAGCCCCGGCGCCCTGCGTCCGCCTCCCTATTCTGCCTTTCCTTTCTCTTCACGCACCTGTTGCCGCTGTCAAGGTCGTAACTGGAAGGCAATTTTCTGCAGCCTCCGTCCTCTCTTTTTTTTATTTTTTTTTTCATTTTGCTTTGCCATCCCCCCCCCGTCCCCTTTTACCAACCACACCGCTTCACTCGTTCAGCGGGCGTTCTTTTTCCTTCGCAATTCTTGCACAACAACAACAAAAGGATCGCCAAGTATCTCCTCCAACGCGAACCGTCGGGTTTCCGTTCACTCACAATGAAGAGGGGACACGCCGCCGCCGTCCTGGCCGTCCTGGCCAACGGCGTCGCTGCTTCTCACCAGCGTAACGCCCACGAGGCTCTTTTCAGGAAGAGCGCAAACGATTCGACCTCGAGCTGCACTCCTGACTGCACCACCATTTGGTCGACGTTCCGCGGCCCACCTACTCGTATGTGACCAGCTCGGGCGACTTGTTTTTTTCCCCTTCCCATATCTCCCCGTACCAGACAGTTACAATTTCGTCGCATCGCCGTCAATGAGCGATGGTGTATAGAACCGGATCAGGCAGAGATGGAATACAAATACGACATCTGATGGCTGACAAAAATTTCTCACTCTGCTGCAGTCATTCCTCAAATCCCCAAGCCGCACGCCAATTTGACGACAACGACTCCGTGCTCCGTCTTCGTCACCCAGACTGTTCATCCTGTTCTTGTTACTCAGACGCCTGAAACAACGCCATCGCCAACGCCAACGCCTACGCATGATGCCGGTCCCGTGCCTCCTCCCATCGCTCACCACTGCCCGGTCCCCGGTGATTACACGTTCCCGGCCACCACCATCACCGTGTATCAGACCATGACCTACTGCCCCGGTTCTGGCGGCAATGCCACGTCGACTGCCTGGGGGACTGGCAAAGTAACTCCCACGCCCACGCCCACCTCA
The DNA here is from genome assembly GCA_018360185.1 of Claviceps lovelessii. Taxonomy (NCBI): domain Eukaryota; kingdom Fungi; phylum Ascomycota; class Sordariomycetes; order Hypocreales; family Clavicipitaceae; genus Claviceps; species Claviceps lovelessii. Next base: position 2,976 of record SRPU01000572.1, on the reverse strand, counting down.
GGGGCTAAAGGCAAAGATTCCGTCGTCCTCCCCCCTGGTATCTACATTGCGCCCATGCAGGTTGTCCACGTTCACGTCAAGGACTATATCTTCTACTGCCCGTTTACAAGACATCCTTTGCCTACAGGGCCTCCTAGTCCTGGTCTTCCTCCTCCTCCCCCGCCCGCGGTCAAGCCTGCTCCTCCTCCTGAGGTCAAGCCTGCTCCTCCGCCCGAGGTCAAGCCCGCTCCTCCTCCTCCTGAGGTTAAGCCTCCTCCTCCTCCTGAGGCTCAGCCAACTCCTCCTCCTCCTGAGGTTAAGCCCGCCCCTCCTCCTGAGGTCAAGCCTCCTCCTGCCAAGGCTCAGCCAACTCCTCCCGTCCAGGAACCTACTCAGCACAAGGGACTCGTGAGCGACAACGACCACTTCGGTATCACCTACACGCTCTTCCGACCCGCCGACGCCAGTTGCAAGACGGCCCAAGATGTGGATTCCGAAATCGGCACCATTGCGAGTGCTGGCTTCACGACGGTCCGTATCTACTCGCCTGAATGCAATGCGCTGGAGCTTGTGGGAAATGCTTGCAAGAAGCACGGCATTGCCATGATTGTCGGTGTCTTTGTCAAGGCATCTGGCTGCGATATCACCACCCCCGATATCAAGGTGCAGGTCGACGCGCTCGTTGCCTGGAACATGTGGGACATTGTGTCGCTTGTCGTCGTCGGCAACGAGGCTATGCAGAACGGATACTGCACGCCTCAGCAGCTCAACAAGCTGGTTGGTGATGTCAAGTCTGAGATTGGTGCCAAGTACACGGGCCCGTATACCATTTCCGAGACGCTCAACGTCTGGTTGCGCCCCGATGTCCAAGTCGCCCTCTGTCCCGCCATCGACGTGACCGGAGCCAACATTCACGCCTACTTCAACTCTCAAATCACGTGCGCCAACGCCGGCGTGTTCGTCAAGGGTCAGATTGACATTTTGAGAACCGTCTGCCCTGGCAAGCAGGTCATCAACCTCGAGTGTGGTTACCCATCGGGCGGCAAGGCCAACGGTCTGGCCATTCCTGGCCCAGAGCAGCAGGCCGCCGCCATCAAGTCTATCCGTGAGACTTCTGGCCACATGACTGTCTTCTTCGACTTCCAGAACAATCTGTGGAAGACGGAAGGCGTATGCGAATGCGAGAAGAAGTTTGGTATTGCTAGCGTCTTTGGCATGACAGTGGACTACGACTAAGATGGGGGAAAAAAAAAAGGCCAAGGAATGGAAGGTGCAAAGCAAAGCCTTCTGCAGAAATGGTGTCAGCGAGGGTTGAAGTGGAACTGTGGCTGAAAATAAATCGCACAAACTTGTATATGAAGCCGAGGCACATTTTTTTTTTCTTCTCATTCTCATTTTTTTAGGACAAAAGAAAGAGCTCGAGTTGATTCGCATCATGCAGGAGTCGCTTGTAACGCCAGAGAATTGGACACAATTAAGCCTCATTGTTTTATTATTATTATTTCTTTTTTCTCTTCGTCTTCTCTCTTTATCATTAATTACTGCTCTTTTCTTTCTACTTGTATTCCCTCCTTCTCTGGACGTGTACGGATGTGGCCAACAGGAAGATCAGCCAGAGAAGCCGCTGTTTGCTTTCGTTCGGCCCCCCCGATCCTCCCACTGGACGACACACGTCTTCCGCATGCGAAATGGTATCCCTGCATTGATGTGGAGGTTCTTCTGATGACGAGTGTTTAGTGCCCGTCTATGAGTGTCCTCTGTGATGTGCAGTGTATTTCGTTTGCTATTTCCTGTATATATATATAGCATTTATGTCGGTTTGAGTTGCATGGTCAATCTAGTGTTTGTGTCAAGGACATGACTATTTCTGGGCATGCTATTTCTGGGCATGCTATTTCCGGGCATGCTATTTCTAGACATGAAAACTCCACGATTTCTATATACCTATGTGCCTACCTAGCTTTCCCACTCGGTCGGTACGTGTCCAGACGGCAGACCCAGGCGCATCGCCGCTCGTCGGCAGCTTGAATCCCTACTCAGCCTTCTCAAGTCCCAGTCCCCGCTGCTGAGCGCTGGCTGTGTGCCCTGCCAACTCTCGAGGCCGTCGATGACGGCCCACGGGCGACAACGACAACGATGGGCAGGATCGCGAACGCCGTCTACGTCCATGGACATTCATTGGGTGCTTGATTGGCCCGTCAGCCTTGCTGAGCCCCGCCGGGGGGGGAGAAGGAAAATGATGAATATCCACGGAATGCGCGGGATGGACGTGAGGTTCGGGGGGGGGGGTGTTAGTGCGGGCTGGTTTTTTTTTTCACGTCTAATTTCCCCCTAATTTTCTAATATTCCATCTTTTTATTTCTATATTTTTCTTATCATATTTTGTATACTTGTTCTTTCTTTCTTTCTTTCTTTTTTTTTTTTTTTTTTTCTTTTTTTTTTTTTTTTTTTTTTTTTTTTTCTCTTTCTCTTTTTTCTCTTTTTCTTTTTTTCTCTTTCTCTTTTTTTTTTTTCTCTTTTTTCTCTTTATCTTTTTTTTTTTAGTTTTTTAGTTTTTTTAGGTTTATTTTTTTAAACAGGGATTTCTCCTTAATCTACACACAGTCCTGCATTCTTTCTCAAAAATGCACAACAAACCCGTCTCATCCCATGCACCACAATCATGCACCCGGCCCAGCCGCAGGCGGGTCAACATACGAAGCCTTTTTTTTTTTTTTTTTTTTTTTTTTTTTTTTCCCGCCAGACTCCTTCATGTTGGGGTGTTTTATGTGCGGCGTCAGGTCCTTTTCTTAGGTCTGCTACTTGGTATGACTGTGGAGAAGGAACGAGACGGGGAGTCCTTGGCCGTTTGGCAGCAAAGGAATGGGTGCTGGGGGGGCTGATGGATGTTGTGGGTATTATGGAGGAACTGGCTGGTAGAGAGTCGAGAGTCGGGACTCGGGAGCGGCGGACGTGGATTTTGGGAAAAAAAAAAAAAAAAAAAAAAAAAAAAAAATA
>SRPU01000571.1:0-16587 GCA_018360185.1 Claviceps lovelessii | reverse complement strand
TGCTATTTTAAGAAGAAGAAAAAGGAAAAAAAAAAAAAAAAAGAAAAAAGGATATAATACGTATCTGTCAGTGTCTGGACCTGTCCACCCCCAGATCCAATGAGAAGCTCGCTTTTTTGACCGCTCACTCACAAAATTTATATACAAAATAGTAGGAGATGGAAGCAGAAAGCGCAGAAAGAAAAAAAAAACCGGTTCCACCCTCGGTGGTGTCGATGAATGCCGTGCGTTCCAGAACAGCGATGGTGCGGAATCAAGCTAGTCTGCGTTGATTTTTTTTGATTTTTTTTTTTCAACCTCGTCCATACATCCCATGTCCCCTGTTTCCCCGCATCGAGCGTCAGCCTGCTCGTTCAATGCGGACCTTTTTTGGAAGAGAAGAAGATAAAAGAAAGAAAGAAATTATCAAGATGTAAAAGATGGCTTTTGGGTGGTGCTTTCGCCGTCAATCGTACTGTTTGGGTAAACGAGTCGTCAGGATTTAACACAACAAGCCCCCCCCCCCCCCCCTTTTTTTTTTTTTTTGTTCACGAGCATCCTCCTCTCTTTCTTTCTTGTGTTTTTCTATTTTGAGAGGAAATGGTCTGCTGCGTAGGAGAAAATAAGAATTCAGTGCGTCACGATCCGCACGGCCTGTAGGAGGAGCCCAAAGATCAAGCCGCGAGCCACCTCCTCTATCTGTAAACAATCGAATACCCTGCCCAGAGCTTCCCCAGTGGCTGCTTGGCCCATGACGCCCATCAAGGCGGCCGGCACGCCGCTCTGGATGAGCAACCTGCGTGCCTTGATGGCGAGCTTCTCCTTTTCATCTGTCGTCATCTCTGCGGGCCAGGAGGCCCTTTCCTGCTCCGTGGACAGTACGTTCTCTCGAAGTTTGCGCAGTTGTGCGGCAATGCCGGCATCAGATGTGTTGGCATCGAGCACCGAGGACTGAATTAGGGATTGGACGGTGAGCAGCGATGGGTTGCCTGGTCGGAGGAGAAAGGATTTGGCGGCGGCGAGGAGAGTGCGGCGAATGTTCCACGCGGACGATAGGGTGTACATTTCGTTGATGACGGCGAAGAGAAGTTCCACGGCCACGCGAGTTTCTTGTTCCGACATTTGCGCATATTGCTTCGCGGGCTTCGCGATGGGCTTCTTGCTGCCGTTTACTATGGGCAGTAGTGAGGGCGGAGCGCTCGCGTTGGCGTTGGCGTTGGTATTGACAGCGGCACTGGCAGCGGCCGTGACGCTCGTACTGCTCGGTACGCCTCGAATGGTTTGATAAATGTCGTGTTGCCTCGACTGCGCCGACTCTTCGCCGCCGTTGACGGATTCGTAGTCACTCGGCATGTCATCTGGCGGGGGAGGCAGCCTGGCCAGGTCTAGACTCCTGGTGGACGGCGACCGAAGAGCGGCTAGACTCGATGCTCGGCTGTGTGATCGACTCACGCGCGCACTGGCTGATGCTGATGCTGATGCTGAGGCTGATCCAGCAGCTTCCATTCGCTCCACACTACGTCCGATTCTTCCTAGTTCCGCGGCTTCGACCAGGTCGCCTTGGAACTGGTTACTGGGCCTTCGCGACATGGGGGCCACTTTTCCGGGCTGCGTGGAGATGATGGATGATCGTTGGCTGTCCATGCTGGCTCGTTCGGATGACCTCGCGGGCGACCGGCTGTTTTCCATGCGCGGAGAAGGTGTCGAGATCGAGAGCCGGTTGTTCGCCGCCGAGGGCGTCATATCGACCGACTGGCTCGTCGCCGACTTCCTGGTGAGGCCAGCAATGTTGCCAAAGACGCCGCTGACGCCGCCGACCAGCGTCTTGCCCCCTTCCATAATGGCATCCTTGGGCGAAGTGGTTAAAACGTCGAGCATGCTCTTGCCGACCGTGTCCCAGGCGAAACCCTTGGTGGTGATGAGGCCGTGACTGTGGCCCTGGGATTTTTCGAGGAAACGCTTCATGCCTTCGCTCTCGGCGAGGGACTGGTACCAGCATGCATCGCGCAGATATCGTTCCAGCTCTCCTCTGAGAGACTGCCTTGTGTGGATCTTCCAGCTTGGCAGTTCTTTGTGCAGCTCCGTGAAAGCAGTGGCTCCCGAAATGGTCGCAATCCGCCGCATGATTTCATGAAGGGTTCCAAAGTCGGAATAGCGTCGAACAATCATCCATCCAGAATGGGCAGATGATGATGGTTCGACTTGTATCAGATAGTCCCAATGTGGCTTGGCGCGAATCTTGCTGTCATCGCCTGGGGAGTCGTCGTGCAGCGTAAAGGAGGCGTTGTGAAGTGTCAAAGGCGGTTTCTTTGGGCTGTCGTCGTCGTTGTCGTCGTCTACCACCTCGGCCTGACCTTTGGATGGCGTGATCTGATTAAATTTTGTGAACTGCTGGGCAACTGGTTGTAGTTGTAGTTGTGATTGTGATTGTGATTGTGACTGAGGTTGTGTTTGTGTTTGTGGCTGTGGTTGTGTTTGTGTTTGTGGCTGTGGTTGTGGCGGCGGCGGCGGCGGCGATGATGATGATGATGATGATGGCCGACTGGAAGAAGACTCAAACGTCGACCGTGGCGTAATGGGCGTGTTTTGTGCGTCGCCTTTGATGGAGAAGGAAGATCCGGTGGTTGTCGTTGACAAGCGCGGGTTTTCAGCCAAGTTGCTTGCTGCTGAGACTCTGGACTCGTCGGGGGGCGGAGAAGAAGGCTTCTTGGTACTGTCATGAGACTCCGAAACCAGCTCCAAGCTCTTGCTCGATGGATCGGAGTCTTGATGTTTGTGTTGGACATCACGGGTAATGATGTCATTCATTCTCTTCATCTCCTCCATGGCCTCCTCTAATCCCTCGTCTGCCATGCTCAGCTTCTTTTTATGGCCCAGAGACTCCTTGCGGCGATTGCGGTCCATCTCCACGCTTGAGCGAGCTGCCACAGGCTTGACAATGCCAATGTTGCCCACGTTTCCGTCAATATCGGCAAACAAGTTGGAAGCCGTGTCGCGGCCTGTTTGCATGCCAACATCAATGGCTTGATTCAGGTCCGGTTCGCCAGCCTCCAAAAGGTAGACAATCCACCCGTTGATCCACTCGGCTTTGCTGCAGATTTGCAGCGCCGAGTCGAGCACAGAGTTGGCCAGGATTTCTCGCAAAAAGATGCGCGCAGGGTCGCAACTTTGGCAGCCTTGGTCGAGGAATCCCAGAAGATCTTCGGCCACGGCCCTGAGCTTGGCGGCCTGTTGCCTTTGGTTGACAAGATTGGCCAACCGAGAGTCTGGGTTCGATGCCAGATAGTTGTACACTGCATCGGCAGCAGTCATGTTCGACTCGGGGGGCAGATCCGCAAAGGCAGCTGCGAGCTCCGACAGTAGCGCAATGAGGATGGACGAGCTGTTGGTGAGCAGGTCCAAAAACGCGTCGGCCGGCCGCTTCTTTGAAAGACGATTCGATATGGAGAGGAGGTATGAGTTGAGTGTCTTTCGACACGCAAGTGGAAATGAGTGGTCGCCCGGTATGATAGGACTATACCACCACTTGATATAATCGCGCACGACTGCATCCACGAGCCCGCTCAAGGCCTCGCGGGTTTCGGGGCGGAAGTCGTCAAAGGACTTGAAGGTGATTTCGTCTTGGTCGTCATCTCGACCGTCGGGTTTGGTCTTGTCCGTCTCGGCAATTCTCAGCTCGTTCCAAACTCTTGCAAGAACATCGGGACCTTGTTCTCCGCGTACAGCCTGGGCAATGGCCGGATTACGCACTTGGACGGAGATGCAGACGAGCACACCGCCAATAGCACCAATCAGGACAAGCCCGATTCTTCCAAGCAACGCATATATGACTGCAGAAATGGCAGCCGCCACAGCTGCAAGAGTTGACGGAGTCGCCGTGGAGATGAAATTCAAGGCGTTGGTAGCCAAGACTGAGGATCTCGCCGGCGAATCCGCGGCTTCATCTACCATCGACGACTTGCCAGCAGCAATCGTGCTCGTGCTCGTGCCTGCGCCTGCGCCTGCGCTTGCGCCGTCTTTCGAAGCAAGCAAATGTCTGTCGTCGTCATTGTCGAATATCGATGGGGATTTGGGTCTGGTTCCACCAGAGATGGCCGTAGGCTCGAGAGAAACGGCAGGCTGGATTGCACCACCCATGCTTGTTGCGCTCGTGGGAAGAGGGCTTCTGACGCAGCCAGCTCTTGCTGTTGACGAATGGCACTGTCGTACACGGTCTATGAAACCATATTCGGCCTTTTTTTTTTTTCTTTTTCTTCTTGTCTTCTTCTCTTCTTTTTCGATCTCTTTCCTCGGCGCTTTGTGAGTGGAAAGCTGACTGTGGGAAAAGGGGGTTCGACGTCGGTCGTCGACACGAGACGAGGTACGAGGCACGAGAGGAGCAAAGAGTCTGCAGTCTTCACAGTCAATTTGTTCCGGCATCAAATTCCAGAGACGCCAAGTGCTTGGTCTGTGCTGGTTGTGGTTGCCTGTGATTGCTCCGACTTGGGTCAAGGTGCTCTGTCAGTCAGGGGATGAGCGGGTCCATCATCCCCTATCGTCCCCTATCCCTTTAACTGCGGTAAGGCGCCAAATGGGTACCGACAGGGTTAGTAAGCCAATCATACCAAGGCTAGATAAGTGGTACTTAAATTTCTAAGGGAACTGTACTATAATAGAAGTCCCAGCAATTTCCCTTAGTACAAAGAGCTATATTACACACACTGTAACCATAATAAGTCCCTCGCAGGCGTGCATTCCCAGTATTGCGAGCCTTACCTAGCGGCTGCTGCCTTTGCTGCTAACTTTGTAATTAAGGCTGCCTAGCTTTAAAGCCTTGGCATCTAACGCAATAGGACTAAGATTTTATATATTAGATTAATTTATACTTACTTTTCTTAGTAAGGATATCTCTAGCTTAAAACCTCTGCCTTATTAAAGCAGGCTTACTAAAAGCCTTAAAGATCTTACAATAAAGGTAACTATACTAAGAAATCTAATTATTATAGCTCTCCTACTGCAGCTGCCTATAGCGTTAAAGCAAGAAGGTGTTTATAAGAGCAACTAGAAGGAGGAACTTTTACACTAGAGACTGCTAATTTCCCTTATAAGCTTAGTGTTAAAAGCTTCCTAAAGCTCTTAGCTAATTACTAATATTAACGCCTCCTATATAGTTATTATAATTAACTATAGCAGATAACTATATAAGCTCTTTTACTAGTATATCACTAAATTCTTACTATATTAGGCATGCTTAAGGGTCTAATAATGTTAGCTATTATTAGAGAACCTTAATAAATTCATTGCCTTTATAAACTATAGAAATAAATAGCATAAGCATGTTATCTTTCTATGCAATATTATTAACCTATAGCATTAAAGAATAGTATTAGTATATATTTTATCTATATTATTAGATAACTAACACTCTTACCTAACCCTTATAATTAGGAATAGTATAAACGCGCCTATAAGGCTAATAAATCCCTTTTTTATTAGCCTTTTTTGCTTTAATAAATAACCTTAGCACACCACTATTAATATAAGCTATGCTAATAGCTCTATAGCTTAGTTGCTAAAGAGTAATAAAGAGGTTCTCTACAGAAAAAAGATTATTAATAATAATATAATAGTTAGCTTAAAGCAGCCGTTTAACTAGGGCAATAACTACGCTCTACATAGGGTTTAATTTAAGTATTTAAAAAGGAACTTTCCTTTGCTTCTTTAGCTACTACCTTTAAGAGTAAGGCTAAAAGCTAAATTTTTACATAGAAAAGTGTATTATTTACTTTAGAAAATAACCTTATTTAGCAAGAATTTAGAGTTTAAAGCCTATTAGCGTTAGTTTTATTTTTATTATTATAGTCTTACGAGATCTACCTATATATAGTGTAATTCCCTTATTAATAAATATAAAAAGGCTAGGCTTCTAGAGCCTTATTAATGCTTTCTATATTATATAAGACTATTAAGAGATAACAAAGAAATAGTAAGCAATTAATAAGCTAGATAACCTATATAGCCAGAGCCAGATACCTTAATAAAGCTAATAAAAGCAATTATAGATTATAAATTAAAGGAAAGGATGCACTAAGTAAAGCTCCTCTAGCGGTCTAGCTTTCTAATATTTAGGGAAGCTAGTTTCTTTATAAATTTCTATATAAATAATAATTCTAAGCTAGAGATAGACTTCTTTAACAGTAGTTAGCCTCTATGCCTATCCCCTTCTATATTTTTATATTAGCTATATAATCTAGGTATTTACATTTATATATTTTACCTATTCCTATACTAAGGAAATAGGTATAAATTGCTGGAAAAGAGACAGAGGCATTAATAGCAGCTATATAATGTAAGCCTTGCGAGGGCTTAGTTAAAGAGGTTAAAATTCATTAGCTTCTCTCATAGGGTTATAGAAAGGTTAAAAAGTGCCTGCATTAGAAGGTTGCTCTTAAAGGCAGTGCTTATTAGCGCAGACTAATAAGTCTAGATTAAAGAGGTTCTCTAGAATGTCACTTTTATTGCTAACAGACGATATTATAAAAATATTTATATAACGATACCACCTAAACGGTTTTTTTACGGAGTAGTGAGGGGCTAAGAGGTACCTAGTATGTATCGGGCAGGTGTGGGTCCCGTGACCTGCTTGGCGCCTTACCGCAGTTAAAGGGATCGCTGCTACCTTGAGCGCCCTAGTGTCAGCTGGTTTTTCACGCCTCACGCTGGCATGTGCATGTGGCTGGGCCGGCTCATTTAACTCGTTGTTTAGTGGCCTGCGCCACACGTTTACATGGTTTGACCAGGCGCTTGGCCGGATCAGACCTGAAGCTAGCAAGGCATGGATCATTTCCGTGGTGGAGGTGGAAATGTGAAAAATACAAGAAGAAGATGAAGAAAATGACAGAAAAAGAAAATGAGCAATGACCCGTTGCTCACAAGAGTGCTGTTCTGCTGTTGCATACGCCGTGTCGGCTCCCGTCCTTGACGCGAGGTAGCGAGCGAGGTCTGCCCAATTACGCATCGTTCCGTCACGTGAATTGGCGTTTATCGGAGTCCTGGGTCTTGGTCATGTCTGACGCGTTGCCGCACGAAAAGTGTTGTGGAATGCGTGCGAGTCGCAACACGCACGGCTTCGTTTCGAGGCTTTTCTGCTCATAAACTTCAGAACTCTTGGATATACCAATTTTGCACATCGTCACAGGCAGTCGTACCGCGAGCACCAACAACGTACACAATTCTACTGTGAGCTGCGAAAAAAAAAAGATTACATAACAAAAGACAAAAAAAAGAGAAAAGAAGAAGAAAATGTCTCCAGTCTCCAAGAAGCGCGGTGCTGCTGAAGACTTGGACGACGATCAGAAAGTCTCACCAACAGCGGCCAAGAAAAGCAAGCATGGCATTAAATCGGATGGTGAAGATGACGATGGCAATCCCTTTTGGGAGGTAAGTTTGCTTTTACTGGAAAACACCCCCAAACAGGGCTCACCTCGTCTGTTGTGCGCGCACACACGCACGCACGAGGATTTTTCTTCGCAAAAAACTAACTTACAGAAAAAAAACATGACAGCTGTCAAACAAACGCCGCGTTGGGGTGTCTCAGTTCAAGGGTATGTGTCTCGTTAACATCCGGGAGTATTACGAAAAGGACGGCAAGATGCTCCCAGGCAAAAAAGTGAGTTCCCAAATTCCCACTGCCCACTACTCAGTCTTCCTTGATCCCCCTGGTGTTTTCTACGTGACATGATGCTTATGCTTTGCCCTATGTGGCTGACTGCCCCCCGTTAGGGTATTTCCCTGTCGGTAGCTCAATACATGGCGCTTCTCAAAGCAGCACCCGCCATCAACGACACGCTTCGACAGCTGGGTCAGACTGTCGAGGACGTCGCGGACCCGTCAGACGCCGCGGTGGCACCCGTCAAGTCATCCAAGGACAAGAGGAGGCCTTCCAAGGCCAACATTGATGCCACGAGTGATGAAGAGGATTAGAAGCCCCGTCGTCGCAAGCACAAAAGCAAGGAGGTGAACTAGGGACGTCAACATTCACGCAAGCAGTAAGGCGTTTTTTGGGAGTTGGACCTTTTTTTTTTTTTTTTTGGGCTTGAATTTCGAACAGAGAAGGAAGGTTTTGTTGAACGATTTGGCGCGTGCTATGATGGAAAAAGCAGGGGGCATGTCGTGCTACATGTACACCGGTTATGATGACCTGAGGCACATTGTATAGGTACCTAGGTCTGAATGTACAAGTAAATATCCAGGCGGTCTACGTGCGCAGACCGGCCTGTGATAGCTGAAACCTGCCTCTTTATAGACCAAATGGCAAAGAGTACTGCGCCTAAACCGACAATACTCCATTTCACAACACGCAGTCTAGCCACGTTCATGTTTTGCACACGACTTTTGGTGGGCGGTAATGACAAGGCGAAAGTGACATGCGACATGCTGCACAGTGCATAGTGCACAGTGCATGCTACATGCTACATGTGTCCAGGTCTCCAATTTTCCATTCAATCTTCCTCGGACCTCACCGGTCAGCCTCTGCGGGCCGCCGACGTCATTCGGCCAGCCAGCAACTCCCCTTATCGATATCCGCTTGGTGCGACCGGACGGCCAGCCCAGGACTCAACTCAGGAGGCCGTGAGAATTCGACATGGCCAGCCGCTGAATGGCTATTATCCCGTCCTCCGTCCGTTCGTCCGTTCGCTTGCTCGCTTCCACCTCTAATAAGCAGGACCCGACGTGGGAGTCGCCCTTTCCTTCTCTGCTATTGCTGCCCAGTGCCCACTGCCCAGTGCTTTCCATTCGCCTCGGCCGCACCTTCTTTTCGGGGCAGCTGCTTTGCTTCCTCATTCCCGATATGCTGGTCTTGGTCCACCGGCCACTGCACTCATTCTGTCACTTCATTTCAACCATTGGGTCGTAATTTCTATATTATTGCCATACGTGTAATAATTGCCTATCAAATTTTTTATTCTCTTTTTTTTTTTTCCCATTTCATTTCATTTTTCATTCTTTCTGTTCCCAGTCTCACCCCCACCCACCTTTAGCTTCGCCATACATTGATATATACATGCAATGTATGTTGGCCGTTCGTGAGGCTCAAACCTGGCTTCCGTCCATCACGATATACTTTGATTTCCCATCTTCCGAAACCCGCAACGCCGCATCTCCGTCTTGACATCCATGATGAGCCTGGGTTGTTCTTGCGGCTATCGTATCGAGTCTGTCGACGACTACGCCGGAGTCCTGGTACCTTTGGAAGAGGCCCATCTACATGGCCTTTCTGCTCGCGCTGATGGAATCGCCCAATCTGCATCTCGCGGTGGCGATTGCGATGATGATGTCGAACATGTCCAAGAAGGGAAGCCCGGGGACAGCGAGTCACAGGCAATGCTGCAGATGGAAGAGGCGGAATACACGATTGACAGTCTGCGGACGGAAGTGAGGCAGGGTCGCCCAGATCAACAATGGACCGAATACGAGATCAAGTCGAAACTCATCAACAAGGCCATCGGCGATATTGGCATGGGCACATACAACTGGCAGTTGTTCGTCCTTTGTGGGTTCGGGTGGTTCGCCGATAACCTTTGGCTGCAGGGCGTCTCCCTCACTCTTCCCTCGCTGTCCGCCGAGTTTGACATTTCGGAAAAGTCCGTCAGATATACGACGAGTGCATGCTTTGTAGGCTTGTCGCTGGGGAGCTTCACGTGGGGGATCGGTTCTGATTACTTTGGTCGCCGCATGCCCTTTAACTTTACCCTGCTCATCACCAGCTTAGCCGGCATCCTTTCCGCATATGCCCTGACCTGGGGAGGCGTCTGTTTCTTCTTTGCTGCGCTGGGATTTGGCGTCGGCGGGAGCCTGCCCGTGGATGGCGCCTTGTTTCTCGAATTCCTGCCCGATGCATCGAGCTCGCTCCTGACCTTGCTGTCCATCTGGTGGCCGATCGGACAGCTGATCTCGTCGTTGGCTGCGTGGTACTTTATTACCAAGTTCCCCACGGATCAGGGCTGGAGATACTTTATTGTCTCCATCGGTCTTGTCACGTTTGCCATGTTTGTCGCGCGGTTCTTCATCTTCCGTCTGTTCGAATCACCCAAGTTTCTCCTCAACAAGGGACGCCAGCACGAGGCTGTTGCGGTCGTACACGGCATCGCGTATAAAAATAAAGCCAAGACGTGGCTCACCAGTGAAATTCTCGACCAGGTCGCTGCCGACGAAGTTGAGTACGGTCGAACCAGACCCTCGAGTCCACCTCTGCTTGTCAAATCCAGTCCGAGTGCACTGAGGGAAAAATTCAAGAGCTTTTCAGGAGAAAGGATCAAGCCTCTTTTCAAGAACAAGACGCTCGGTTTGGCCACGGGGCTCATTTGGTTTTCTTGGGCCAGTATCGGCATGGGGTATCCCCTGTTCAATGCCTTTCTTCCGCAATACTTTTCCCACAGCCAGGGCCAAGGTTCCGAGAACGGCAAGCCGTCGATCCCACCGTCTGACGTCTCGCCCATCTCGAGTGGAACGTATCGAAACTATGCCATAACATCCATCATGGGCGTCCCCGGCAGCCTCCTCGCCGCCTACCTGGTCGATTCTCCATCACCATTCTTCGGCCGTCGCGGCACGCTTGCGGGCTCAACGCTCGTCTCTGCCGTCTTTCTCTTTCTGTTTGTCTTTTTCGGCACCACGCCCAATGCCCAGCTGGCGTTTTCTTGCGTCGCCGCCTTTTCCCAAAACATCATGTACGGCGTCCTGTATGCATTTACGCCCGAGATATTCCCGGCGCCCGTCCGAGGGGCGGGCACTGGCGTGGCGAGTTTCTTGAACCGGGTGACGGGCTTGATGGCGCCGGTATTGGCCGCCAATATCCCTGGGGACGGGGCGTCGGCGCCTATTTATATCTCGGCGGCGTTGATTCTATCTGCTTTTGTGGGCATCTGTTTGATTCCCATTGAGACGAGGGGGGTGCAGCGGCTATAGGCAGGACACGGAACGGGGTTGAATAGATTACTGTGTAGCTAAGTGGGCAGTGGTTTACCGGAGTGAATACTCTTTGAATAATGTATTGTATCCATCATGGCGTCTGAAACGAACAAGAATTGAAAAGCAGAGAGTCTGTGGTACTCCAAGTCTATCTACTCCATACATGGCCGTTTTCTATCTTTATTTTTTCTTCTTTTTTTCTTCTTTTTTTTTTCTCCGTTTTCTTTTCTGCGTCCCGTCAAAACGGATCAGGAATCAAAAAGAAAAGACAATAAAGACAAACAAGCAACTCCCCAGCCCATGTCCAAAACAATACACCGTCAGTATAACATCGTAAACGCCCAATATATGCCCGTGCTATCGATTCTCCTTGTCCTCAACCGCTGGAGTGGCGTGTTTTCTCGACGTCTTTAAAATGGTTCTGAGGGCATCTTTGACCATGGGATCGGCCCGAATCGTATTCTGCACCAGCCACTCCTGCATCTGGCCCCTGATGTTGTTGACGACGGCCGGGTCGCCCTTGAAGGGAGCCACTTCCATGTCCATCAGACGGCCGGTATCAGCATCGAGCTGCTTGGACATGGCCTCGAGGGCCGCCAAGCTCTCCCGCAGAGCCTGCGGGCTGTCCTCATCGGCCGCTGGCTTGTCCGTCTTGGCGGACGAGGGGGGCGCGAGGAGCGGGGCAATCTGCGACAGACTGATGGACATGGACAGGGTGAGTTTGCGCAGCAGCGCGGCCAACTGGAAAGGCAGGTAGGGCGGGCGGCGCGTCAGGGTCGTGATGAGCAGGTTGACGAGGTTCAGGAGCGGGGAGAAGCCGGCCCGCGTCGCGGCATGGACTTCCCCGAGGCACAGCGCCATGAGGATCAGCCAGCGGTAGAAGCGGCCCACGTCCATGTAGCCAAACAGGCCCATCAGGTACAGCGTGGCCGCGGCCAGGGCATAGTGCGGCAGGATGTTGTACAGGACGCCCTGGCTGACGAAGTCGCGTATGGTGACGCACTGGGCCCACGAGGTGATGCCGGCGCCGAAGCGCTCGTAGGCGAAGCGCTTGGCGGCGTCCTGGAGGGTGTCGCTCGCGAGCTTGAGATGGATGAAGTAGGCGGCTGATTCGGTCGCGGCTTCGCTGCTGCTGCCCGTCTTGTCGGGGTGGTGGACGGCCGCGAGGCGGCGGAAGCGGGATTTGATTTCGCGGTCCGTGGCCGTGATGGGGACGTTGAGGTCGGCGTAGTAGGAGGAGAGCCGGCGGGTCTCGTGGTCTGCTTCGTAGACGGTGTAGAGGAGATAGGCGGTCAGGACGAGGAGGCGGATTCGTCGGCGGTGGCGGGTGTATTGGGGGGATCCGGGAGCGGGTTTGGGGTCGCCGGCGCGGATGGTGATGCCGTAGTAGACTGTTTGGAGGAAGGAGGATACGATCTGCGGATTTGGTTAATTCTTTTCTTCCTTTTCTTTCTTTACTTTCTTCTTCTTTTTTCCTCTTTTCCCATTTTCCCCCTCTATATTTTTTTAAAAAAAAAAATAAAAAAAATTGAAACAAAAAAAATTAGGCATGTTACACGTACATCAGGAAGAAATGACCATCCTATCAAGGACATAAAGGCTCCCATGGTGGCGGATGAGGCATTCTGCGATTCTTGCAGGAACAAGGTTGGACGATGGCAATGATTAGGATGGCTGGTGCCGCTGTTGTTTGTCACACGCGTCTGAGGACACCCTGGCGGCGGGCATCGAGGGGCGATAAGATAACAAAGCAGCGAAGTCTAAGTACAACTCGTGATGCTCCACTTTTCTGGCCTTTGTCTCTCGCTCCCCCCCCCCCCCCCACCAGAACTATACGCTCCGGCAGAAATTCACACCAATTCATCGACCTGATCGTCGCGGCATGAGGGGTCCAAACGCATCACGATGAAAAGTAGATGATGGTATTTCACTTTCCTGGCTGCTTCACGGTTTTGCAAACACCATCGTGTCTGCGCGGCGGCTCAAGTTGAGACTTGGGAGAGTACGCTTCTCACGTTCGTTATCCTCGACGGCAACCACAACTGCCGCACTGTCCACGCCAAAAGCAAACGAGTAGACTGGCCGTAAAACCAAAAGAGGTCTCTATGGGCTCTGGCAGCGGTTCATCGGTATCCGAGCCATGTCAGGACGTCAACCGAAGCCAAAGAGGGGGGAGGCGATCGACGAGCTTCCTCAGAATGATATCAGCGTAGCGAACAGAACATGTCAAGATACAATGTTTTAGTTCAGTAGACGCTAAAAAAAATAGTGTCCGGTTCATAGCAGGGCGAGAAGCGGTCATCCATTACCAAACCCGGAGCGGCAACGCGGGTCTTTCGGGCCGGGTCACCAGAGGATCATGTGGGAAGTCCACCGGCAGCGGGCAAGCTGAGCAGCGATGTAGCCATGGACAAAGCCACGTGTAAAGTAGCTTGTAGTGTCGGCCGGAGACGAGCTTCGGATGCAGCTCCCGAACTGTGTCTACACAGCAGCAAGGGACCTCCTGTCCGGCGCCGCCTCCCGAGTTGAAAAAAAAAAAAGTAGTTGGCGAGAGGTGGTGGATATGGCACCTGCGACGATGGATTTCGAGAACGGGCTCCTACAACAGGTGATTAGACATGTGCTTCTGTCTCGAGTCAGGGGAGTGAGTAGGCTGACCTGGACACTCCTGGACACTCCATTACGCGGACGGAGGCAAGTTTGCGATTCTGTCCAAGCAAATGACCCTGCTCGGGAATTGAAGAAGAAGAAAAAATAAATCGGGATGCTCAGCCAGCCATGATACTCGGGCTTCTAAAAAAAAAAAAAAGATATAACCCTGTGGACATGGTAGTAGGTTGTCTCATCGAGTACGGGCGTTGACGTCGTCTCGGTGCGCGGGCGACAATTTAATCCGACCCCTCTCCGCGCCGAACAATGTCATCCTCGCACGCGTCGACTCGTCGACTCCTCCTCGTGGACAAATGCGCAGAATGCGTGCGGAGCTGAGGCAAGCCCGCCTTTGAACGGGGAGCCCTCGCTCATAACTTGCACGACTTGCATCAAAGCCAGGGCCGGCTTTTTGTCTCAAGTTTCAACAAGTGGCGGCGACAGTGCAGCCATAGGCGTCGTTCCGGATTGCTTCGCTCCCATCGTCATCTACCTTCATCATCTGTCTCCCATTTCACCTTCTACCGCCATCGATTCAAACTGTCCTAGACTTTTCGTGGATGAGTCTTGCCCGTCCGAGACACAGCGCACATGGGCGATGGAACGCACCGATGGGCTGGCCCATCTGAGCCATCTCCAGACCAGCCTACGGGAGGCATGCAAGACGGCAGTCCAGATATTGTTTGCCCAGGAATGCTGGCCACTGGTGCTGTGGACGTCGGTGAGCTTTTTTTTTTGGTTCTTTTTCCTTTTCCTTTTTTTTTCCTTTTTGTAACAGAATGCGCCCTTCCTCTCGCCGCCTGAATTGTTTCTGTTTTCTTTTCTTTTCTTTCCTTTCCTTTTCTTTTCTTTTTTCTTTTTTCTTTTCATTTCTGCCGCTGACTCTCGAGTGCCGTTCATTATGAACAAAAAGCTTTGGAAGCTTCTGCCCTTTACAGCCACAATTCTCGAAGCGTGCAATGGCCATCATGAGCTGTGCCAAAAAAAGTACTCCGAAGTGACATTTATCGGCAGCCACAACAGTGCCTTTGTCGGCCCCACGTTCATCCACAACCAGTATGTCTCCGTCACGGATCAGTTGAAGCTCGGGGTGCGCTTCTTGCAGGGGCAGACGCACGACAAGGCCGGCACCATTGAGATGTGTCATACGTACTGCTGGGAGCTGGACGCCGGATCTCTCGACACGTACCTGCGAGATATCGCGGCTTGGATGAACGGCAACCCACGCGAGGTGGTGACGCTGCTGCTGACCAATGGTGATGGAATTCCCGTCGACAAGTTTGACGCCGTCTTTGAGAGCACGGGTCTCAAGAAGCATGTTTTTCGTCCGGCGAGTGGGGGGAGGATATCCAAGTCGGAGTGGCCTACCCTCGGGGAGCTCATTGATGCAAACACTCGGCTTGTAGTATTTATGGGTATGTTTCTTCTCCTTTATTTCTCTTTTTTTTTTTTATTAAAGAGAGAGAGAGAGAGAGAGATCTCCGTCCATATCGAGAACAAAAAGTCTCACTGTCCATCTAGATTCTTACACAGATCGGAAAAGGGTCGACTACATCATCAGCCAATTCGACCACTACTGGGAAACACCCTACGGCATCACAGACAAGGATTTCCCGACTTGCCACATAGACCGTCCCCTGTTTGCCGACCCGCAAAGGCTCATGGGCATCATGAACCACATGTTGAACTTTAAGATTGGCGACATTGTGTTTCCGGACCAGGTGGACGCCGAGACGACCAATTCTCTCGATTCCATTACCAGGCAAGTCAATTTGTGCGAAAGCCAGGGCAAGCCACAGCCGAATGTGATTTTGGTAGGTTTTTTTTATTTCCAGTCGTGTCTTCTCTTTCCTTGGGGACTGGGACTAACGTGGGCTTGGACTTGATGGTAGTTGGATTTCATTAACGTTGGGGAGGCGCAAAAAGCGCAACTGACATTCAATGGGTTGGCTTGAGATAGTTGAGAGCGGTATCATGTACTGAGGCTTTACTCTACCAGTGCTGATGCCTTTCAGTCAGGATACTATATGGGTATGGTTTTTTTGGGGGGGGTTTAGGTTTAGGTTTGGCTTTGGGTTTGGGTTTGGCTTGGTTCGGTTTGGTTCGGTTTGGGGCATTATTTTTTCTGGAGTTTGCCTAGCATATAGCAACATTTTCCATTGCTTTTGATCGGAAAACGCATACAATAATGTTCATTTTGGGATCCACGAACACGTTTCGATACACATGTGTCATCAATGATGCCCGCCCGAAGATGGCCCAGCGAGTCAGTGCTTCACCAGTGACCAGAGATTCAATGCTCCTGCGGCCGCCGTTACGCCACTCCCCGCACGCCACCTCTGCTCTGTGCGCACATGATCCTGTTTCCCGGCAGAGGCTGGCCTGCCTGCGTCATTCCTGTCCAGTGGCCCCCCCGCGCGCATGATAGATCTGTGTGTCGAATTCGATTCTCGGGACTGTACTGGCTCTTGCTGGCGTGCTCAGCTCTGTTTCGAGGCAGCGGCAAAAAAAAAAAAAAAAAAAAAAAAAAAAAAACCAGAGAAGCGCGCCAAGGGTGGGTGGTTAACCGAAATCAAACTGGGCGACTCTGGTTCCCTTAGTCTTTTTTATTTATTTAATTTTTTTGGTCCCCTCCCTTCTCTAGCAACGCGGGAAGGAAGGAACGACGACGTTCCCTGTTCGTTGAGATTTGTCTGCACTTCCTCCCAACTTCCCACTCCTCGAGGGACGGCTTGGTGTCCAACCCTCCCCCATCGACATTAATTACTACGGTCCATTCCAAAGTTCCGGGTGCATGCTTGTCGCGAGCTGTTGCTTCACTCATGCGCGCGCAGACTGTCCGATATGCTGCTTAGATCATCTGGCTGGCGGGCGGCGGCGGCTATTGCAGGTACGCTTGGACAAAAGGAAAGGAAAGGAAAGAAAAGAAAAGAAAAGAAAAGAAAAGAAAAGAAAAGAAAAGAAAAGAAAAGAAAAGAAAAGAAAAGAAAAGAAAAGAAAAGAAAAGAA
>SRPU01000570.1:0-16589 GCA_018360185.1 Claviceps lovelessii | reverse complement strand
GCTAATAGTTAGTTTATTAATAGCTAGCTACTAGCTAGTATAGCTAATACTATAAAGGTATAAAAGCTAGTAAAAGGTTTTTAATAAAAAGATAATAGCTTAAAGAAAATAGTAAAGAATTAATATAATACTTAATAAAAGTTACTAAAGTAACTTATAATAATATATAAACTACCTCTAAGGGTAATTTACTACTTTACTATACCTTTACTAACTTACTTTAATTTTTATTTTATAATATATACTTTTTTATAATATTAGTTAAGTTTAGCTAGTAATATATATTTATATATAGTTAGAACTAGTATAGAGCTACTTTAGCTTTATAGTAAATACTATTATAGTTATATATAGGTTTTCCTCTCTACTTTAGGGTTTTTCTTATATAGTTTTAGTAGTAGAGGTACTAGCTATTGGGCTTAGCCTAACTAGAGTATTAATAATAATAATAATAATAAAAGCTATCTTTTTTTCTTTATTTTTAGCTTTTTTTCTTTTTTTTTTCTTTTTTATTAATTACTTTTATTATAAGTATATCTCTAATTTTTTTATTATAATAATATTACTATATTACTACTTTTAATTAACTATGGAGCTAATTAAAATACTATTTATAAATAAAATTATTACTTTAAAGGTAAGTATTACCTTTAACTTAATATACTATTACTACTAATTTATAGTATAGCTAAGCTAGCTAAAGAACTAGCCTTATAAAGCTTATTTAATATAAGCTAAGCATATTAATAAATAATACTATTATACTAAAGGTTAATACTCTTTTTATATTTATATTATTACTATTTTTAATTTATATAAGTATTAATAGTATATACTTTAAGTATATAAAAGTAAAAAAAACTTATTTAAATATAAGTATTTTATATATTATTTATATTAGTAGTAAATTAATACCTAATTAATATTATAGCTAAACTAAAATATTACTTTATATTAAAAGACTATTAAATAGGTAATAAATATATAAAATCTTTATATTTTTAAAGAGCTTATTAATATAAGTATATAATAGTAATATTATAGTATTATTATAGTATTAGTATAGTGCTAACCTAAGAATAGGCTAGGGAGTATAATACTATTTAAAATAAGGTATAATAACTTATAAAAAAGATAGGGATAGCTACTATAGTAATAGTATAGTTACTTAATAATATTATAATAGTTTTAGCTTTACCTTTAGTTAAAAGTAAAATACTACTATAGGCTTACTATATTATTAATATACTAAGGAAATATAATAATATTTTATAGAAAATTTGTAGGCTTAGCTTAATTATAATATAAAGCTATATTAAAACAGAAAAAAAAAAGAAAGTAATAAAAAATAAGGAAAAAAGAAAGAGAAAGGCTAATAAAGAGTAAAGCTAAAGCTAGTATAAATATACTATATTTATAATATTTTATTCTAATTATTATTTATGATTTAATATAATTTATATATTAAATTATTTTATACTAATTATAATATTAGTATAGCTCTTTATTATTTTTACCTTTATACTATATTAAGTACCTTATTATATTAAGTTCTATATATTCTTAGTTTATTATTTTTATAAATTATATATAAGCTAAAATTAGAAAATATACCTAATTAATATAAGCTATTCTATAAGTATAGTAGCTAATTTATTTTTTTAAGGGCTTTTTTAACCTTATATTAGTTATATATTAATAGTATACCTATATTTATAAGGTAAAGGTAGCTAAAGTTTTAATAAAAAAGTAAAATATAATAATAGTTTTTATTATTAGCTTAATAGCTATATATTAATAAATTTACTTTAAAAATATAGTAATTATAAAAAAAAGTATTAAGCTTAATTTATTTTATATATATTTAAATAAATACTATAGATTTATATTTAATAAAGCTAAAGTAAATATAAACTATTTTAATAATAAAAGTAAAGTTAAGGTTAAGCTTTATTATTATATATTTAATTTAAGTTTAATATACTTATATAATAGCTTTTTTTTTATATTAATAGTTTTTTTACTTTAAAGTAAATACTTTAGCTAAGAATAGTTTTAAAAAATAATTAAAAAGCTAGTTTAAAAATAGTATATAATTTAGGTAGTTATTAAAATTAAGGGGTATTTATATTTATAGTATACTTATTTATAATAAAGTTAGGCTACTATTATAATATAAATATTATAAATTTAGTTAGCTATATTATTAGCTTTAATTTAATAATAAAAGTAAAGTAAGTAATAATTAAGATAAAGATCAATTAAAGCTATAGCTAATTTCATTTTAATAATAGCTTATAATATAGCTTTAAAGGTATTAATAACTATTTTTAAGCATTTAATTTACTTAAAAATAAATACTTTAGTTATTTCCCTTACTTTATTACTAATTACTATAAAGATATAGTATAATTCTATATTAAAAGTAATAATACTTTAAATTATTTATATATATAATAAATATATATTTTATAATAAATAATACTATATTAATACTATTAGTAATATAAATATAAGCTATTATTATATTAATTCTTACTTAATTTAGCTTTAATATACTTATTAATATAGTTTTTAATAAATTTAAACTTTTAAAAAATAAATTAATTAAATTACCTATATTATATTAATACTAAATTAAACTAAAGTTATAATTATAATATAGTATTTTATAAAATATATAAGTTTACTTTTTTTTAAGTTAAATTTAAAGCCTAATGTTTAAAACTAATTTTAATAAATTATTTATATAGCCTAAAAGTAATTTTATATTTCTTTTACTATATAACTATATATTAAAATATTTATATTATTAAAAAAGCCTATAACTAATATAAACTATATTACTTAAAGCTTAATATATAATAATATAATTATTATTATTTAATACTCTAGTTAGGCTAGGCCTAATAGCTAGTACCTCTGCTACTAAAACTATATAGGAAAAACCCTAGAGTAGGGAGGAAAACCTATATATAACTGTAATAGTATCCGCCGTAGAGCTAGAGTAGCTCTGCCCTAGTTTTAACTATATATAAATATATACTACTAGCTAAACTTAACTAATATTATAGAAGAGTATATATTATAAAACTAAAATTAGTATAAGTTAGTAGAGGTATAGTAAAGTAGTAAATTATCTTTAAAAGTAATTTATATATTATTATAAGTTACTTTAATAACTTTTATTAAGCATTATATTAGTTCTTTACTATTTCCCTTAGGCTACTGCCTTCTTATTAAAAACCTTTTACTAGCTTCTATACTTTTATAGCATTAGCTATACTAGCTAGTAGCTAGCTATTAATAAACTAACTACTAGCTAGCTATTAATTATATAAGGAAAAAAGAGATAATTATAAAAGCTACCCTTTTTTTTTATTTTTAGCCTTTTTTTTTCTTTTTTTCTTTTTTATTAATTACTTTTATTATAAGTATACCCCTAACCTTTTATTATAGTAATACTACTATATTACTACTCCCTATTAACTATAAGGCTAATTAAAATACTATTTATAAATAAAATTATTACTTTAGAGGTAAGTACTAACTCTAACCTAATATACTACTACTACTAACCTATAAAATAGCTAGGCTAGCTTAAGGACTAGCCCTATAAAGCTTACTTAATATAAGCTAAAAATATTAATAAATAGTGCTATTATATTAAAGATTAAAACTTCCTTAATTTCTATATTATTATTATTTTTAATTTATATAGATACTAATAGTGTATACTTTAAGTATATAAAAGCTAAAAAAACTTATTTAAAGGTAAGTATTCTATATATTATTTATATTAATAGTAGGTTAATAGCTAATTAATACTATAGCTAAACTAAAATATTACTTTATACTAAAAGACTATTAAATAAATAATAAATATATAAAACCTTTATACCTTTAAAGAGTATATTAATATAAGTTTATAATAGTATTATTATAATGCTATTATAGTATTAGTATAATACTAACTTAAAAATAAGCTAAAAAGTATAATACTATTTAAAAGGAAATATAATAACTTATAAAAAAGGTAGGGGTAGCTGCTATAATAATAATATAATTACTTAGTAGTATTATAGTAGTTTTAGCTTTAACTTTAATTAAAAGTAAGATACTACTATAGGCCTACTATATTATTAATATATTAAAAAAGTATAATAATATTCTATAGAAAATTTATAAGCTTAGCTAAGTTATAATATAAAGCTATATTAAAAAGAGGGAAGAGGAAAAGGTAGTAAAGAATAAGGGGGAAAGGAAAAGGGAGGTTAGTAGAGAGGCTAAGAAAAAGTAGGGCTAGGGCTAGTATAAATATACTAAACCTATAATTTTTTATTACTATTTATTATTTATTATTTAATATAATTTATATATTAAACTATTTTATACCTACTATAATACTTTTATAGCTTTTTACTACTTCTACCTCTATACTACACTAAGTACCTTACCTTATTAAGTCTTTAATATTTTTAGTTTATTATTATTATAAAGTATATATAAGCCTAAACTAGGGGATATACTTAATTAAAATAAGCTATTTTATAAGTATAGTAATTAGTTTATTTTTTTTAAAGCCTCTTTAACCTTATATTAATTATATACTAATAGTATACCTATATTTTAAGGTAAAGATAGTTAAAGTTTTTATAAAAGAGTAAAATATAATAGTAGTTTTTATTATTAGTTTAATAGCTATATATTAGTAAATCTACCTTAAAAATATAGTAGTTATAAAGAAAGGCATTAAGCCTAATTTATTTTATATATATTTAAATAAGTACTATAAATTTATACTTAGTAAAGCTAAAGTAAATATAAACTATTTTAATAGTAAAGGTAAAGTTAGGGTTAAGCTTTATTATTATATATTTAACCTAGATTTAGTATGCTTATATAATAGTCCTTTCTCTATACTAATAGTCTTTTTACTTTAGGGTAAGTACCTTAGCTAAAGATAGTTTAAAGGGATAATTATAAAGCTAATTTAAAAATAATATATAGTTTAAATAGTTATTAGAATTTAAAGGGTATTTATACCCTTAGTATACTAGTCTTTAATAGAGTTAGGCTACTATTATAATATAGGTATTTTAAATTTAATTAGCTATACTATTAGCTTTAATTTAATAATAAAAGTAAAGTAAGTAATAGTTAAAATAAAGATTAATTAAAGCTATTACTAACTTAGTTTTAATAAGGGCCTATAGTATAGCCTTAAAGGCCTTAGTAACTATTTTTAAGTACTTAATTTACTTAAAAATAAATACCTTAGCTATTTCTTTTATTTTACTATTAATTATTATAAAGATATAGTATAATTCTATACTATAAGTAATAATACTTTAAATTACTTATATATATAATAAATATATATCTTATAGTAAGTAACTCTATATTAATACTACTAGTAATATAAGTATAAGCTACTACTATATTAATTTTAACTTAACTTAGCTTTAGTATACCTTTTATTATACTTTTTAGTAAATTTAAACCTTTAAAAAGTAAGTTAATTCAACTAGCTATATTATATTAATATTAAGTTAGACTAAAGTTATAACTATAGTATAATATTTTATAAAGTATATAAGTTTACTCTTTTTTAGGTTAAATTTAAGGCCTAATTCTTAAGACTAATTTTAGTAAATTACTTATATAGCCTTAAGGTAGTTTTATATCTCTTTTACTATATAATTATATACTAAAATATTTATATTATTAAAGAAGCCTATTATTAATATAAACTATATAGCTTAGAGTTTAGTATATAATAGTATAATATAAAGTAAGAAGAGAATAAGTAAAATAAAGAATTTTTATAATATCTTTATAGTAATAAATAAAAGGCTTATTATTTCTTTATTAAAGAAAAGGTAAGTAATATACTTAATAATAAAGAAGTAGGTTTATACTATAATTTAAGTAAAGATACTAATAGTAATAAGGGTATAGGTAAGTTATTTATAGTAAATAATATTAAAGGCTACTAATATATTTAGCTAAAGTAGTAATATAATATTACTATAGTGCTATACTATATATATAGATTTTACTAATATACTTAATATAATTTTTATAAACTAATTTACCTTATTATTTATTTATAGGTTAGGTAGTGCTTTACTTAATTTAGCTATAAGAATAAGCTAACTTACTATTATTACTTTTATAATTTTACTAACTATACTAAAAAGTAAGATTAAATACTAAGCCCTTACTCTTTATTACTTTATTAAAGTCTTACTTAATTTATAAAAATAATAACTTTTACTTACTAAAATAAAGCTAGGTAGTAACTAATATAATAGTATATATTTAGTAAATAAGTAAGAGTTTATACTAATAGCCTACTATAAACTTTAAGGTAGCTTACTAAGAGTTTATTAAGTTTAAATACTTTTTAGCTAAATAGGCTTTTTATAATACTATAAATTTTATTAGTATTAAATTAATTTTTAGTTAAAAATATAATAATATTAAGGTAGCTATTTAGATTACTTAGTATATTATTAAGTTAGGCTTAGAAAGAAGAAAAGAAATACTTAGCTAAAGTAGTAGCTTTTTTTTAGTATATTTTAGTAGTTATAATATTTATATCTTTACTTTATAAAAAAGTAGAAATTTATTATTATTTTAATAATAAGCTACTATAAAGCTATACTTATTATTTAAGCTTTTAAAGGTTTTTATATTAAGTAGTTATAGCCTTAACTACTATATACTAGGTATTATACTATTTATTATAAATAACTTAGTTTTATATTTATACTATATTAATTATATACTACTAGTTTTTTTTAATATAAAATACTCTTTACTATTAAAGTACTTTTTTAGTATTTTAAGTTACTTTTTTAATATATTAGTTTTATTATAAATTTAGCTTAGGATTACCCTAGGGTTTCTTTAAAACTATTATATTTATAATAAACTAAAGTTTAGCTATTAATTATTTTATAAAGTAATTAATCTTCTTTAGTAATTAAAGTTAAGGCTTTATAATATTAAGCTAAAACTATACTATAGCTTTTATAATAATAAGGTTATTATTTATATATATTTATTTAAACTAAAGAGAATAGTTATTATATAGCTTAGGGCTAAAGCCTATATAAATAAGCTATAGTATATAATTAAACTTAATAAGGTTTAGGCCTTTTAAAAAGTTAATATTTATACTATAAATAGCTTAGGTATAGTTAATAGTATTATTTCTTTTTTTTTATATTCTTTATATTACCTTACTTTAAGGTATTATAAGTCTAAGCTACTATTACTTTATTAATATAAGAAGTATATTATATTTTACTAAAGTTTAATTATAATAGTTTTAAAGTAAGTAGTATTAATTAAAGTTATTAATAAAAATATTATAATTAAAGGGTAGGGTTAATATAAATTTAAATAAGGGTAAAGTTTAGTTAAGTTTATAAATTAAAGAGTAAATAAAGTAAATATTATACCTTATTATTATAATAAAGTACTAGTCTTTACTAGCTTATATTATTTATACCTTAGGTTTATATTAGTAATATATATAAATTATAGTATAGCTACTTTAAGTTATAAGCTAAAAGTAGCTAAGGCTAAAATTAGGTAATTTATTATTTAAAGTCCCTAGTTTCTATATTATTATTATATTAATACTAGGCTAGGACTCTAGTACTAAGTATATTAAATAGATTTTTTTTTATATATTTTAATATATAATCTTAATTATATACCTTATATTATATATTAGGTTAAACTTAGCTTATTTAGGGCTATAGTAGCTATAAATTACTAGCTTAAAAAGGCTTTTATACCTACTTATAAATATTATATTAATTCTAGCTTTAATTTAAAAAGGTAGGTATATAGTTAACTAATTTATTTTTAAGGTAAAGCCTTTTATAAAAGTAAGTTACTTATATTTTATTTTTAACTATAGCTAGGTACTTTAGTATATTTTTTTTATTTTAATTAAAAGGGGGGTTTAATAAAGGCTAAGGGCTATATTAGGTATATAGTATATATATAGTTTTATTATTTATTAGTAGTATTATATATATAAAACTATACTAGGTATAGCCTTAAATAGTTAATATAGTATTTATAAATAGGTTTTATTAATACTAAATAAGATTGCTTACTTTCTATATAATA
Source organism: Claviceps lovelessii (assembly GCA_018360185.1). Classification (NCBI taxonomy): domain Eukaryota; kingdom Fungi; phylum Ascomycota; class Sordariomycetes; order Hypocreales; family Clavicipitaceae; genus Claviceps; species Claviceps lovelessii. The sequence continues at coordinate 8,435 of SRPU01000570.1, read as the reverse complement.
ATTAGTAGTATAGTAGCTATACTATAGAGGTATAGTATAATATATAGTAATATATTTAAATTTAAAACACTTATAATATTAATAGGGGTAAATAGCCTTATTATAGGGTTTAGCTTTAAATATCTTAGCTTTATAAATAATACTAGTATAGTATAGCTTATTTATTACTTTAATACTATTAATAATAATAATAAAGAGGGACTATATAGTAATACTATATAGCTTTTATACTATAATTTATATAAGGCCTTAACTATTAGCTATAACTAAGGCTTAAAGAATATAGTTTCTCTTTTAGTTTTATATATAGTATATAAAAAAGCCCTTAATAATAATACTAAATATATATTAGCTTAGTACTACTTTTAGTTTAAAAGTAGTGCTAATTTATATAGTATCTTTAGTATAAGGCTTTACTATATTTTAAAATATAATAATAGTATTACTACTTTAAAGGTAGTAAGCTACTACTATAGTATTAATACTAGTAGCTTAATTAATAGTAATAATAATATTTTTAAATAAATAATTTTAAATAGCTTTAGCTATAGTAATACCTTTAATAATAGTTTTATAATAAACTTAGGGGGGTACTACTATAATTATAAGGTAGACTTATTAAATTAAGAAATAGGAAATCTTTTTAATAATAATACTAGCTTAGCTTAAGGCTAGTATATTTTTAATACTTATAGCTTTCTTAATTATATACTTTATTACTTCTTTAAGGTTTAAAACTATAATTAGTTTATAAAGTAATAGTAAAGTTAATATTATTATTTTAATAAGGGTTTAGAGCATTAAAAGGCTATATTAAGTATATATTAAAGCTATATTATCTATATAGAGAATAATATTCTATATACTCTCTAGCACTATAGCTAGTATAAGTTTAGTTATTTTATTATATTTAACTATAAGGTAATTTAGTATTTGTTACATCCAGAAGGAGCTGATGATGTATTCATAATCTATCTAAGAATGCTCACACCACACAAAATGTATGGTATGGGCATATCTGGCAAGATGCCTGAGATATAAGGCTAAACTAGGGCATTGTAGTCTGCGGGTTCTAAAGAGATTAGGCTAAGAGGAACCTAGGAATCTCGCAATGCATAACACCACCCCTATAGCCAAACAATTAGCCTATACTAGATACATACAATATCTATTTACAAAGGAGTGTAATATAGAAAATGTTAGATGTGTTAAAGGGTCTAAAGAAAATTTGCGTAAGGAAGGTTAGGCTTCCTAATAAGGTTAATAAATCATAACTAACGTTAATATATAAGCAATAAAAATTATAAGGAAAACGCATAGAAAAGGGGGAAAGGGGAAATATATAAGCGTAATTAATAATGCCTGCACGCAGGAAGCTCAGACTTTGCAATTATATTAAGCATATACATAAAGTTGTTGTGTTTATTATGCTTAAGGCCTTTAGTAAAGCCATTAGCAATTATCTAATTAGTGCTAACCTACTTAAGGCAAAAGAGGCCATTATAAATTCTCTGCGTAACCTATTTATATTATAAATCAATATGCCTTATATAGCTATAATACTTCTTATTAAGTACGTTTACCTTAGCATTCTAACTATCTATAAATAAAAGCAGTGGTTAGATTTAACTAAATCTAAAGTCTTTAATTAGCTAAGAGACCTAGGTTATAAAAAGCGCTATAGGCATAAGATTTAGGAATTTAGCTTCTATAGTGCTTAACGCAACTATAAATTGCCGCTTTAAAGCCTAAAGAATAGCGCTGCCGTTAACTATTACAATGTAACTAGTAGTAGAGCGCCTTATATTAAGGTTATTGCTATAAGAGGCATTGCTATATCTACAGACTTAGAAAGTATAATTAGTAGTACTCTAACTAGGTATACCACTAAGAAGAACCCCTAGTTCTTTTATCCCTTAAAGATATCTCTAAAGGTATTTCTTTAGGTTTATATAAATCTGCTTTAGGGCTAGATTCGCTATACTAAGCTTATTCACTGTATACATAATATTAGGTCTTGTGCATATTAAGAGCTAGTTAAAGCAACCAATCTTATATTGCTAATTCTTTAGAATTCTAACTATTAGGAGGTCTTTCCAATTTAGAGGAATCTTAAGCTTAGGAAGCCAAGGCATATAAGCTAGGGTTAGGCTAAAAGTATTATGCTATTAAAAAATAGAATCAATATACTTTGCCTAATAAAGTAAAATAGTCTAGCGGTTACAATCCCATTTAAATTATATGCTAAGGAACATTCTAACTATGCCTAGTCACTTAAGCTTATATTATAATTCTAGTATATTAAGCACTAAGTCTATAATAGCATTTGAGGAAGCCGCTATAATAATATTATTAACGTAAAGAAGCAAGAAAATAAAGTTGTTATAAGTGAAGATACATAACTTGCTAGAGAGGCGCTTAAAACTATACTTAGAGAGCTTAGCAGATATATTATTAAGCTACTAAAGAGGGGATATTAGAAGGCTATAAAGCATATAATTAAGGCAGCACACGCAGCCTAACCTATCTATATAGCTATAAGGTTGCCTTATAAAGACCTTAGATTTAGCCTCTGCGTTTAAAAAGGCATTAACAGTATTACACTACTGCCACTTAAGATTAAGGATAGCAATAATTACGCAAAAAACGCATAAAGAAACCAGGTATGCCACCGCAGTGTAGAGATCTTAAGCATTAAAGACCTTAGAGTATTAGTTGCTACAAATAACCTAGCAAGCCTTTAGAAAAGGTAGCCTATTAATAGAATATTTAATAGTATAAACCCATTAGCCATTAAAGATAATAGCGTTCTTTAGTATATATATAAGACTCTAGCTATCCTTTTATTATATCTTTTCTAATTCTTTAATCTTAGCTAGTTGCTAAAAGGTTTAATAGTTAGGCAGCTTATATGCCTTAAACTAATTCAATGGAATATATATCTTCGTATCCACTACGCTTACTGCTTATACTATTATTATATAATACAAAGGGTTTATTAAATCATCTAAATTATAAATATTATTATTATAGTATATAAGATTTAAGTGCTTAGGCTCTTTAGAGCCGCTAGGAAAAGCGTGTTTCTAACTATATATTATAATATATAAGTAATCCTTATAAATACCTATATATAACAATTGTCTTGTACTAAGCTAGGTAGAAGAGGACTCTTAGTTAATTAACTTTAAGCTTTAAGCCTATGTATTCTTCGCCCTATATTTGCTTAATGCTTATTATATTTCTTCTTTTTAAAGCAGAAGAGTAACTTCGCCTACAACTACCTCTAAAGACTTAGTGGTTGTAATAATATCTTCTATATTAGCTAGATCTATAGTATCTAGCCTATTCTATATCTCTATATCTTTAATAGAGGGAATAGGCTTAAAAAGCACCTTATTCTTATATCTATTAGGGTTAATAATAAGTTCTTTTATATGTTTGGATATAATAATTCGCTCCTTATGCTATAATTCTAGCAGGTTCTTTAACATTATTATTATTAGTAGCCTAAAGGGACTATAAGGAGGAGGTTCCCTAGAAGGAGTAGTTAACCTCTAGTATATCTAATTAGATAAAAGGTTACGGTTTAGCGTATTTTTAGTAATGTTATAACCTTAAGAGGTATTTGCAGTACAAGGCAAGGCTAGGTATTGTTAGCCTTTATTCCGCTACGTAAGGTTATTCTTAGCTATGGGATCCGCGTAAGGCAGAGTAATAATTCTCCTACCCTCTTCTTTAAACGCAGGATTAACTAATTCTATAATAAATTTAGTTTTATTAGAGGCATTGCAAGATATAGTAGGGTTCTCTTAAAATTAAACATCTTATGCCTTAATAATGCAGCTTTTTTCTAGTAGCTAAACCTTAAATAGATAGTATTTATTGCCTTCTATGCCTATAAGGCACCCCTTTTTTGCTCTAAGGGATATTTTCTATGCTTTAACACGCCTCTCATTAGGGATACATATATAGGCAATACACCCCTAGGTTTAAAGATTTTTTATAAATAAGTTATTAATAAGGCTAATTTCATTAAAGAGCGCTTATTATAGCAATTTTCCGCTAGGAGTGCTGCTAGTTAGCAGAATATTTATAATCTTAGCTACATGCTTTATAGCATAAGGCTAGAGTATATTAGGGAGCTTAGCACTAATTATTAACACTTAAGCTATATCTATAAGGGTTCTCCTAGCTCTTTTAATAATGCCTTAATAGGCAGGAATATAGGGAGCCCTAGTGTAATAGATAATGCCTTTCTTACGGCAGTAGATTGCAAACTTTTTGCCTAGGAATTCTATAGCATTATTAGTATAAAAGCACTTAATAGTAAAGCCACTGCTTACATTTTCTACAGCAGTCTGCTATGCCTCTATAGCTTTCCACAAATTCTTATAACTTATAGTTAGAATAACCTAATAAAAACAGGTAAAAACATTAATTACATACAGTATATAGTTCTTCCCGCTAAATCCCTCTAGTTTATATATAATATAATTCTAAAAAACGCACCTAAGAAAGGCATTAACGTTAAGTTATAGCTTATAATAAATAATCTAGTTAGCTTTTGTAAGATAGCATGCTTTACAGTGAAAATTGCATAAAAAGATTAGATTAATTAATATACCCGCTTCTTTATATACACAGAGTATTTAATCCTTCCCTACATGCCCAAGCCGCTTATATAAAAGGCTATATTCCACATTCTTTGTAATAGCTTTAGCAGGCAACGCTGTAAAGTTAAAGTAAGGTTCTTTGTTATATAGCTTAAGCACTATAATATTAAATGCCTAATAAAAGGAAGCTATAAATTATACTAAAGACTTTATAATTAATTAATCTATAGACCCATTTATAATAATTCTAGCTTAATAAAGGAGACCCAGGGAAATTATATTAACTTCTGCCTTAAGGGCTAGCTAGGCATTCAATAGTTTAAGATAGCCTCCATTAATAGGTAACTTAACCATTCCAATGCCTTTTATAGTAAGTAGCTAACTATTGCTTACAGTTATAGGTCTTACTTTAATATTAATATTTAAGTATATAAACCATTTCGTGGAATTAAAGGTATAATTACTACATTCTATATCTAAAATATAATCTTGCCTTATAAGTCAGCTGCAATTAGTAGCAGCAGCGTAACTATCATCAACGCTTACAGTTATGCTGCTAAATGTGCTTCCTACCTATATAATATTAGGAGAGGCTATGCTTTTTAGCATAAATACTTTAGCAAAGCCCTTATCTTAACAAGCCTTTGCCTATATAGGTTTAAGTTACAATAAAGCTTCTAGCATATATCTTTTATATACTAAACTCGCCTAGCAAAGACCATATAGCTGCATTTAAGAGTTATAGAGTCCTCCGCCTTCTTTTTCTTATATAAGGACTGTTTTATTAAGAAACCAGCTTTCTAGTCCTTAGCTAGCTTATTAGATTTATACATAAGATATTTTAACATCTTAGTCTTCTTAAGACCTTTAGAACTATAACCTTAGATCTTCTATATTTAGTATATATCCAGCATAGCACCCTTTACTGCTTAAAGTATCTAAGCAACCTATATAATATCCAGTAAAGTTATAACATTATTAATCCTCTGCTATAGATTTTAGTAATAGTTAAGCTAAGCTCTTATTAATAAGAACTCTAACCTCTTTAATTAAAAGAAACTATTAAGTAGCTTAACAACAGTAATATTAGCTTAAAAGCCATAATTATTACAAATAAGCTGCATTAGGTCCATTACACAGCCCCTATAGTCCTATCCCACTCTAAGGATGTTTTTCTATACACATATAAATAGTGTTTACTATACTAAATATATTAATAAAGCATATTTTTTATTAGTTATATTAGACTATAGAATTATACCTTTAAAGTAGCTAGTAAGGCTAAGAATGTAAATATACATTTTAATAGAGATTTCCTATTCTTTAAAATTCTTAGAACCCTTTAGAGGCATAATTTATATAAATTTAGGTATTATATCTTTCATACTTAAAGATATATCTATATTATAACTCCAGTTAGCCTTACGCAGCTATAAAGGTGTGTTACAGTCGCTTATTACAATAAGATTAATGTATTATAAGGGCCTTTTATTAATAACCTTATAACCTAGTATTTAATACTAAAGGATCGCTAATTTAGTTAAACAGTTTATTAGTATAGGCAGCGCACTATTTAGCTAAATTACTATATAGCCTATACCTACATAGAGATTATAAAGTTAAAGATTAGCGGGTTTCTAATAGGCATCTCCTATACCTTAATAATAAAGGGAGAAAAACCTATAGAGTTCCACCTAATTATACCTTAGCCTAGTTAGCGGGCGTTGCTTTACCCTAATTTGCTATACCTAATAATTTATAATTCCCTATCTATTAGACTAATGCCTAGGCAGTTCCAACTTATTTAAAATAACAGTCCTAGCTAGCAGTTAGGGGGTTACGGTAAGGGCCCTCTTTTTTAGTTAGACACTACAAAAAATTATTATAATATTCACAGCTATAGTGTTTTATGCCACAATAATAAGAGTCAATTCTGCACACCTAAACGCAAAGGTTATATATTTAAATCCACTTATACGTGTGTTTTTTGTTTTTTTTTTTATAAAGGGGATTAGCAAGAGGGTAAATAATTATATAATTAACTAATTAAAGATAAAATAAAGGCTTTTGAACGCAAAGGCTATGTGGTGGGAAAAATACAGTTACCAACACCGCTGATTTTTTAGTGTGTCTAAAAAATGCGTGTACTAAACATAGTAAAACGCAATACAGATTTAAAAGATTATAATAAAGACAAAAATAAAACGTCAAAAAATCTAAAATACATAGGGCTTATAACCTATTACATCCAGAAGGAGCTAATAATGTATTTATAATCTATCTAAGAATGCTCACACCACACAAAATGTATAGTATGGGCATATCTGGCAAGATGCCTGAGATATAAGGCTAAACTAGGGCATCGCGGTCCGCGGGTTCCGAAGAGATTAGGCTAAGAGGAACCTAGGAATCTCGCGATGCGTAACAGTATTTACTTATATATAGGTAGTAGTATAGAAGTAACTTAAGGTATTATTAATTTAAAGCTACCCTAACCTATAAGTAAGTAATAATAGCTTTATATAAGGCTATAGTTTCTACTATTAATATTTATTAGTATTACTTTATTTACTATACCTATACTTTAATACTAATATACTATTAAAGATAGAGATAAATAAATATAGCAATTCTTTTTCTATACTTTTTAAGAGGTTTAGAGTTAATTCTACGTTGCTACTGCGGTGCAGGCGAATTTGCAAAAAGTTAATTAAATAATTATACTTAACCTTATATAATAATATAATATAAAATAAAAAAAAAATAAAAAAAATAAAAAACCTTTATAATACTTTTATAATAATAAGTAAAGAGCTAGTAGTTTTAGTATTAAAAAAAAGGTAAGTAATATATTAAATTATTATTATTATTATTATTATTTAATACTCTAGTCAGGCTAGGCCTAATAGCTAGTACCTTTGCTACTAAAACTATATAGGAAAAACCCTAGAGTAAGGAGGAAAACCTATATATAACTATAATAGTATCCGCTATAGAGCTAGAGTGGCTCTACACTAGTTCTAACTATATATAAATATATACTACTAGCTAAACTTAACTAGTATTATAGAAGAGTATATATTATAAAACTAGAATTAGTATAGGTTAGTAGAGATGCAGTAAAGCAGCAAATTACCTTTAGAAGTAGTTTATATATTATTATAAATTACTTTAGTAACTTTTATTAAGCACTATATTAGTCCTTTATTATTTCCCTTAGGCTACTACCTCCTTACTAAAAACCTTCTATTAGCTTCTATACCTTTATAGCATTAACTATACTAACTAATAGCTAGCTATTAGTAAACTAATTACTAGCTAACTATTAGTTATATAAGAAAGAAAGAAATAATTATAAAAGCTGCCCTTTTCTCTTTATTTTTAGCCTTTTCTCTTCTTTTTTTCTTTTTTATTAATTACTTTTATTATAAGTATATCCTTAACCTTTTATTATAGTAGTGCTACTATCTTACTATTCTCTACTAACTATAAGGCTAATTAAAATACTATTTATAAATAAAATTATTTCTTTAAAGGTAAGTGCTAACTCTAACCTAATACACTACTATTACTAACTTATAAAATAGCTAGGCTAGCTTAAGGACTAGCTTTATAAAGCTTATTTAATATAAGCTAAAAATATTAATAAATAGTATTATTATACTAAAGGTTAGAACTCCCTTAATATCTATACTATTACTATCTCTAATTTATATAAGTACTAATAATATATACTTTAAGTATATAAAAGCTAAAAAAACTTATTTAAAAGTAAGTATTTTATATATTATTTATATTAATAATAGGTTAGTAGCTAAT
>SRPU01000569.1:0-16590 GCA_018360185.1 Claviceps lovelessii | reverse complement strand
CTTTTTTTGATTACAGCAAATTTCAGTTCGTTGTTTAGCCAGCGGTCTCAAAGGGGGGGGGATCGAGAGTAGTGGGGTCACGGGTGTACGCACAAGGAGTATTGCTATTCGTGCGGCCGAAAATTGCTATTCGTGCGGCCGCCCTACTTTTGCCTCACCCACCCCACTCGTCCCCCACCTAGTTTCATAGCTAGCAGCTAAAAATTTTATATTACACGCCCTCTACTAGGTAGCTCTACTAAATTTACCTGTATTTATATAGAATAGAATATTATTATAAGATTATTAAGTAAAATTTACTAAATCTCTTACTTTATACTATCCTTAGTATTTTCTCTTCTCCCTTTACCTTCTTTTTTTCTTCTATAAAGTAAATTTATTATTAATAACCTTATAAGCACCTTTTTTATTATTAATAATACTACTTTTTTTATATTCTTTATTATTATTATTATTATATTAATTTCTATATAAAATTTATAATATTTAATAATATAAAGCTACTATAGCTAGGTAGTAAAATCCCTAAGCTTTTATTATCTTAATACTTTACTTTTTATACTAAGCTTTATTTCTTTTTATAGGTATATAGCTATAAAAATAACTTTATTAATTACTTTTATAATTTTAGTAAGTTATTAAAGAGTTTTATAGAAGTCTTTTATAAAAATATTAAGTCTTATATATTATTAAGTAAAGGTTATTTTCTTATTATTATGAAAGAAATTAAATAAATAAATATAAAAAAACTTTATAATTATAATTATAAAGCTAGAGTTAATAAGTATAGGTAATATTAAAAATATATTAGCCTAGCTTAGCTTAATATGCTTTATATATAGATTTCTTATTATACTATTAAACTTTTAGTTAAAAAGTATTAACTTACTAAAGCTTATTACTTAGGAAAATAAGCCTTTTTTTTATAATAGTTTTTATACCTTTTTATAATAATTTACCTTATCTTATACCTATATAATATTAAAGAGGCTTTAATATAAGGAATTTTTAATTAAAGACTTTATTTACCCTTATTAATAGCTTTATAAATTTTTAGTAAGCTTTTAATGCCCTTATTACTATATTTTCTAAAAAGAGCTATTTTATTAGTATATATAAAACCTTAATAAGTAAATTTAATAAATTTATAACTTTATAATTATTAGTAAAGCTTAAACTATAAAGAATAAAAAAGATATCTTATTATAAGCTCTATAACCTTTATAGCTACTATAATTATAAAGCCTTAACTTTAAGGATTAGAATTACCTTAATTAATATAAATTTTATAGGTAATTTAGTTATAAGGGCTTTAATTATAAAGGCCTTTATTATTATAGCTATTATAACCCTTATAGCTTAGCTAGTTTTATAGTATAAGGCGCTTTAATTTAAGTATTTAATAAAGCTTTTTATAATTTAAGGTTAAAATAGCTACTATAATATAATAATAGTAGTAAGCTAAAAAAAATATAGCTTACTATTAAAATTAAAGTAATAATAATATAGTAAATAAAATATAAAATTATTAAAAACCTACCACTCTGTCTTTTTCTAGCATTAAAGAGGTTATTTTAGTAATATAGCTAATCTAACTATATTAGTAGGCTTCTTAGTAGCTATAGAATAACTAGTTAGCTTAAAAAAGATATACTTTTAAAAAAAATACTAAAAAATGCATTTTTAAGCAAATTTACTAGGCTTATTATAGTTAAAATTCTAGTATATTTATGCCTTAATTAATTACCCTAATAATTTTAAAGGATCTATGCGCTATAGTGTGAAATAGCAGGGGGGTCTAGGAAAAAAGTGGTTAATCCGAAAGCGGCTAGTAGGGTGGGGTTGCCGCACGAATAGCAATTTTCGGCCGCACGAATAGCAATTCTCCGCACAAGGAGCCCGGATAGCACACCTCGTCCCGCATCCTTCCCGACCCATTGAGTCAATCGGGTGGTTGGACCATTCCGGGAGGAAGTGGTCCCCTTCGCACTCTTGGACCCTTGGACCTACTAAGTGGTTCACGGGAAGGCTTCGAAAGGATGATGGGCTGGTGTAGCCTTCTCGACGATGAAAATTCTTTAAATGAACCCGAGATTAATTTGTACTTTATATAGATGAATGCCTATCGTCGAGCGCCGACCCTAACACCGACCAGATGTTGTGCTTTCTGTGATTTCCCTTTTGGTCTTTTTCGGCCTCAACCAAACCGAGAAGCTCTTGTCTGCAGATGGGTAAAGATGCCAGCTAAACGACCCTGAACAGTGGCCAGCCGCTGATTCAGATTCCCATCTTCTGCCTGGTTCACGGTGTCACGTACAGTCTCCGCTAAGGATACAAGACGTTGTATTAGCAGAAGCGCAAGCGTCTGCATGATCATCTCCCATTCGAGTTCTGATTCGATCTCATAGTCGCCAATAAAGGCACCTCGAGGTTGCTTCGCGAGGTTGTTGGCTCCTGACTGGAAGAGTGCTGGGATGAGATACACTGAATCAGCCAACTTTGAGATGAGCAAAGTGAGCAAGATTAGGACCTCTTTCCTCTTTCTACAAGGCGTGCAACAATTCACAGCCGACACGCGGTTCAGAGCGTTTCTCACTGCGTCGAGCAACGCATCCATTAGACTGTTCTCGTGGCCACTGGATACGAACTCGTCAATGAGATTGGCAATGCGGGCCAGACAGTTGCATTGCAAGTCAGTCTGCTCTGTAGCACTGTCGTCCCCTGAGGAGCGGTTGACGGCGGTGCAAGATGCAACTGAGATAGACGACGGATGTCCAACTGATTGGGACGGCAATGTTGTCATCGCTGGCGAGGGAAGTGGATTGAGGGTAGAGGCATGTCCTAGTTCTGGAGTGTCGGAGTCCAAGCCAAAGACATTTGACCAACTTTCCATATCGTATTCCACTGGAAAAGGTTCGTATTGGGTACCCATAATGCTCGTTAACGATGTAGCTGAACAGGACTCGAGAAGTTGCCGGCTTGACGGAGACGGAACCTGCGTTTGGCTATTCGACGCCCCGTTGGGAAAGTCATCCTGTACCAGTTCATCTCTCAACTCCTCCACTTCTTGGCCTACTTCGGTTGTAAAACTCAGCATTCTCTGAGCCTGAGCAGTTGGACAGAGTGGCGTTCTCGGGTTCGTAAAGGGGTCAACGCTTGGATCATCAGTGACTCCGACAGATTCTGGCGACACAACATCTCGTCGACCGCCCCTGCGTTCTGTGTTGGTATATTGGCAGACCGTACCCAGCTTTTGACAGCGATGGCAGCCCGACCGCTCACCACTGCACTTGAGCTTTGGCAATTTTCATGTTAGTACACTGCTTATTTAGGATCTCCATGTGTTGACAGGAACATATACTTTTTTCGCTCGGCATAAGTCGCAAGCCTGCTGAGATATTGGACCTCTTAAGTTACATGTTGACTTGGCATTTGGTTGTGCAAGAGGTTAAAGCCTCCAGTTGCAAAACATATTGACGATATTGAGAGGAGGAAGGTGAAGCGTTGTGATGGCTATTTTACTGGCGCCGCTACTATAGATAATAAGGTTAGTAAAGCTATAGAAGGGTGTTGAGAGGACGGGTATTAGCGGGGGCAGTAGATCGCACACCAGAGACGAAATACCAGAGCAGGCAGCGGCAACTAGGACAAAAATCGACAAGGTATGTTTTCCATGTATTAGACACCGTTTTAAGGACCGAAATGTGGAAGGTCGAGATTGACGAAGGCTACGATTTATGCATTGTAAAAATGTCGTATCTCTTCTCTATAGGCAAAAGTAAATGGGCAGACCCCTCGTCCATTTTGGGCATAGTTACTGCTGCGTGTTTTAAGAACCTGTTGCCTCAGTTGCAAAAGAGAGTGAGGGCCAACCACGAGTACCTACACACGAAACAATGGATTCTTAAACACGCTGAAGCAACAAGGTCTCGGATGGAAGAGACATCTCCTTTGCGTATTCCACATAGAATGATGCCTCGCATTCTTCTGTTGGAGAAAGCTAGGTATAAAGGCTGTAACTGATGAGGGCTACGATTGATCGAGGCCGCATTTTCAAGCAAGGGTGCGATGAATGATGCTTACTGCGAATGCAGGTATTCCGAACAATTTGCAAAACTTTTAGTGTAAAGAGTTTCCAATCCATCTCAACCCACTGTTGATCAAACACAGAGCGACGAGTGTTGGGTCCCGCACACACACTTCAGGTCACGTGGTGCGGCTACCTACTTCAGAGAGGTCGCCCGCCTGTGAGCCTTAGCTAGGTTTTTTATTATTATTATATACTTTAAATAGAACCTCTATAGCTATAATAGCTTCTATCTTTATTATTACTTTCTTCTTTCTTTAAGTTATATCCCTTATATAAGCTATAATATAGTAGTAATTATTACTTTTTACTAATATAAATTCTTTTTATTTAAATTGTTAGTTATATAGTATTACTAAGGGACTTACTTAAGATTTTTACTCCTTATAACTTATTTATTTTAAAAATTTTAAAAAAAAAACTCTTAATTAAGCCTTTTATTTTTATTATTTTTATTATTAATACTTTAATAGTAGCTTTATTTAATATAGTATAAGTAAAGCTTTTTAATCTTTATTTATTTTTTATTATGAACTTTAAAGATATAATTAAATTAATTAAGTTTCTTTAGTAAAAGAAATGATATTAACTAAGAAACCTTTAGTCTCTTTAAGTTTTAAAGAATGTATCTTTTATTATATTAATAATTCTTAATAATAAAAAAAGGGCTTATATATTTTAAAATAAAATATATCATATGCACTATATTTAACTAATTTAAATATAGTTTTCTTTACTTTTACCTTATTTTTTTTATTTAGTTATAAAACTTAAATCTTTCTTTTATTTATTAGTTATATTATACTTATTTTTAAACAATAAAAGTATACTAAATTTAAGTATTCATAGAATTCTAAAGGCTATTTTCTTCCTTTTAAATATATACTTAAAGAAATAATTAAGTTAATACTCTTAATAACAATAGTTTTCTTACTAATTATTAATGCTTTTATTTAAGCTATAGATTTAATAACCTTAGAATTTATAAATAAGAATAACTTTAGTAACTAAGTATTAAACCTTACTCCTTCTTTTTTATTTTTATTTTAATTAATTTCTCTTTCTTTTTAGTATAATAGTTCTCTATTAATTCAAAATACCCTAATAATAAAATATATTTATTTTATAACTTAATATAGTTTTTATTTTTCTTCTTTTTTTTACTTATTATTAAAAGCTAAATTGAAGAAGAATTTAATTATTTTCAAGGATTAAAATTATTTATTTATAAAGGTAAGGGTTTTATTAAAATATTATTATTATTATTATTATTATTACTATTACTCTAGTTAGGCTAAGCCTAATAGCTAGTACCTCTACTACTAAAACTATATAGGAAAAACCCTAAAGTAGGGAGGAAAACCTATATATAGCTATTTTATTATCTATAATAAAGCTAAAGTAGCCCTATGCTAGTTTTAACTATATATAGCGATATATTACTAGCTAAATTTAACTAGCTTTATAAAAAAGAATATAGTATAGAATAAATATTAAAAAAAGTTAGTAAAGGTATAGTAAGGTAGTAAATTAGTTATAGGGGTAGTTTATATATTATTATAAGTTACTTAAGTAATATAAGTTAAATATTATATTAATCCCTTTTTATTTACTTTAAGCTACTACCTTTTTATTAAAACCTTTTACTAGCTTTTATACCTTTATAATATTAACTACTTTAGGTAATAGCTATTTATTAATAAACTAATTACTAACTAATTATTAGTTATATAAAAAAAAATTATTAAAGCTATTCTTTTTTTCTTATTTTTAGCCTTTTTTTTTCTTTCTTTCTGTTTTATTTATTACTTTTATTATAAATATACCTTTATTTTTTTTATTATAATAATACTATTATATTATTACTTCTAACTAACTATAGTGCTAATAAAGATACTATTTATAAATAAAATTATTATCCGAAAGGTAAGTACTAATTTTAATTTCATATATTACTATTACTAATGTATAGTATAGCTAAGCTAGCAAAAACCTAGCTTTATAAAGATTATGTAATATAAGCTAAAATCATTACAAAATAAGACTATTATATTAAATGTTAGTATCTCTCTTAAGCCTATACTACTACTATTTTTAAGTTATATAAGTATTAGTAATATATACTTTCAGTATATAAAAGTAAAAAAAACTTCTTTAAAGGTAAGTATTATACTTATTTATTTATTTAGTATTATACGCCAGCTAGCTTTAGCAATTTATGCTTAGCTGTATTAAAAACCTCTGCTCCTTATGCTTTATTTAGTTATAGAAAAACCTTTTTTAGAGTACTAATTAGCTAATTATATAATTACTTATATAATTTTACTAATTACTAGTTACCTAATAGAATAAAAAACCTAACTAAATATATAATTTTATTTACCTTTTAGAATTCTAGAATTCTAAGTCTAATTTCCTTTTATAAAAAGCTAGTTAAATAATTATACCCTACTTAACCTATAGTTATTTTCTCTATTATTTCTGCTTTTATAAGCCTTATTACCCTATACCCATTAATTCTAGTAATTATAGCTATAATGAGCTTAGCACCTAAAGAGCTAGGGGGTAATTTTGCCTATTTATATAAGATAGAAGTAGCTAATTTATACTGCTTAGTAAGCTAGGATAAGTAGGGGAACTAGACCCCCTTTAGTTTTAGCTTACTAAGCTACTAATTAGCTAGAACAGCCCTTACTTTTCTAGCTAATTAGAGTTTAGTTTTCCTTTATTATATAGCCCCCACTATACTAAGAAAAAACTATACTCTATATAGAAATTAAACCTATAACCCCCCTATAATTCTTACTTATATAAGAAAAGTAACGAGGTTTTCTATAACGCTTGACTACTGCACCATAGGGTAAGTATTATACTTATTATTTACATTAGTAATAAATTAGTAGCTAATTAATACTATTACAAAACTAAAATATTATATTATATTAAAAACCTATTAAGTAAGTAATCAATATATAAAATCTTAATACCTTTAAAAGGGTTATTAATATAAGTCTATAGTAATATAGTTATTGGAAATAACTAAGGTGGGTGCTGTAGAGCACAGCTTACTAAGGTAGTGGGCTCAGTAAGCGTGCACGCACAGGTCCACTGCTCTATAGAGCAGAGCACTATAGCAAGCTACAGTTAGCTAAATCTCACGTAAAATAGAAGCTTTTATATAACTTTTAGCACTATTTAATTCACTAAAGAATTTATAATAATATTTAATAAAAATTATATTTAATCTAACTTTATAGGTATATATAGGTAGTAAGAGTAATTCTAATAGTTTATATAGTTAGTAGCTATAAGGGGGTTTTTTACTTCCTTCCCTTATATATCTACTAACCTTATTAGTAAATCCTAGTTACTAGCTAGGCTTTATAAGCTACTTTTTATTTTTTATAAAATTTATTTATATAGAAAAATAAAAATATAAACTTTTAGCTATATATACTAATTACTAATATACTTACTAATTAATTAACTAAGTAGAAATTAATCTATATAACCTAAAACTTAATTTTTTAAATAATTATATAAAAAGAAAGCTTGGAATTTAGCAATAAAAAATCTAGTTTTAGAATTCTTTATGAATTCCTTTTTATTATAAAAAATAATAAAAAATAATATTATAAAGTAACTACCTTTACTAATTAAGCTACCTTTAGTAGCTAAGTTAGCTTATTTAATTTATTTCTTAATAGCTTAACTAATTACCTTATAAATTTAATTTAAAGTTAGCTTTATACTTAATAGCTATTAGCCTTATATTATAGCTATTAAAATAGGTATAAAAGGGGAGAAAAGCTTAAAAAGTAAAGATTTATAGGTGTGATGGATTCGAGCTAGCGGCTTGGATCCTTAGCGGAGCAAGAGAGGGGCATATAAGGAGACCTATTGCACCTATAGGGTAAACCCTAAGAATATATACTATATATATAGTATATATATAAAGGAGAGAAATAGTAATCTTCCCTTTTCTTTTATAAATAATAATAACTTTATTAATACTAAATTATAGTAGCTATTTAGGCTAGTTTATAATAATTATTATTTATTAAGATATTACTTATAATATCTATTTATATATATATAATATAATAAACCCTTAGTATTATAAATAGGTAGCTTAATTAGGTAATATATAAAACTTATACTATTTTTATAAAACTATTACTTAAATAATAGCTTAGCTTAAAGAATTATACTACTAAGTAGCCTTAATAAATTAGGTATTTTATATAAATACCTTAATATATTCTAATTAAATATAACCTAAATATAAACTACTTTTAATAAGGAACCCTTAGAATAAAAATAAAGCTTTATTCTAAGCTTAGTAAAGCCTTATAATATATAAGCTAAAGGCTAACTTAGACTTTATTAGTACTAATTATAATAAGTAGTTTCTTATTTATTAAAACTTATTACTTAAGGTTTAGGTATAGATTACTTTATTCTTTAAGCTTAGTAGTAACTATTAGTATATATTTAGTTATTTTCTTAACTACTTTAATACTATATTTATAAACCTTTATTAAAAGAAATATATAGTTATAAAGCTAAACTAACTAAAGTAATACTTAAATAAGTAGTTTATTAATTTCTTTATTTATTTTAAATAAAAACTTTACTTAGCTAGAAATAATATATAAATAAATATAGTAAAGCTTACCTAGCTTTAAATAAGACTTAATAAGTAAATAAAAGACTACTATATAAATTATAATATTCCTTATTCTAACTATTTTATAGTAATTATATAATACTATAGTATTACCTTAAATATTAATTTATATTAAATTAAGAAGTATATTAAGGTATATTACTAGCTTTAGGCTAAATATAACTATAAAAGTAATATAGCTATAATAAGTATTAACTTTATAGGCTTTATAGGTATTAAATAGGGCTATAAGTTCTTTAATAAGGCTAAGTTTAGTATAAAATCTATAGCTATTAAGGGTATAGTATATATAATATAAGTCTTAAAAGATATTATTAAATACTATAAGGCTATTTAGTAATATTTATATTATAGTAGTAATAGCTATTATATTAAAGGCTATGCTTAGCTTTTAACCTACTATTTTTTAAAAGAACTTAGAATTAGGGTTCTAAATACCTTTAATAAGAAGGCCCTTAATAATAATAATAGTTTTAACTTAAAAAAAGATAGTTTTATTATATAAGTCTTAGTAATAAGATATATATAAGTAATAATAGCTTACACTATATTTATATTAGTAATAGCTTAAATATTTATAAGGAGATAAAATATTATATAAAAAAAGCATTATTTTTTCTCTTTTTTCTTTTTAATAATTCTTAATTTATTAATACTTAAATAAATAATAGTTATAATAGCTATATTACTATAAATAAGAGTATTATTTAAAAGCTAGGCTTTTAATAAATTCCCCTAACTTAACTATATACCCTAATTACTATTATAATAGTAATAAGGCATAGCTATATTAATACCTTTTAGTAGCTATAAATTACTTATTTTATTTAATTTAGGGCTAATTTAAATAAATAAATATTCTTTATTATAGCTTATATAATTCTAAGTTTTTTATAAAATTATATTCTTAAAGCACTATAAATAGCCTAAAATAATATTATATTATATACTACTAAGTATTTACTAGTTATTTATATATAAAGTAATCTATAGATTTATACCTTTAATACCTAAGATATAATATTACTAATAGTTACTATACTAAGCTTAGTATATACTAGCCTATTTTAGTATATATTAAAGTTAAATAAAGTAAGTAGTATTATAGCTATAAGTTTATAAAAAATTAATATTATTCTTACTTCTATAGTAAGCCTAATATACTTAAAAGAAAATAAAGACCTTTCCTTATTACCTAGTAAACTTATTAACTTTAAAAACCTATTTTACTATAAGAATACTAATATTTTACCTTCTTATTAAAGCTAGGCTAATTATTATATTTAATTATAATATAATTCTAATAGTAGTATATTAAACCTACCTTAGGCACTCCTTTATAATATACTATAGAATTAGCTATTAAAGATATAGAAGTAAATTATAAACTTAATAAATAAAAATTAAATTTAAGCCTCTTTTTTTTTAGTAGCTATATTAATACTTTTAATTAAAAAGGTAGGAAGTAGCTAGTATTTTTATATAAACTATAGAGCGCTAAATAAGATTATAAACTAAAACTATTATTTACTACTACTTATTAAAAAGACTTTATACTCCCTAGCTAATGCTTAGTAGTTTATAAAGTTAAATATTTATACTACCTTTTACTACTTATATATAATAAAAGAGAATAAAGCCTTAATAGTATTTTAAATATAGTTTAGCCTCTTTTAATAGCTAATATATTCTTTTAGCTTAGCTAAGGTACTTATAATATTTTAATAGTATATTAATAAAGCCTTAAAGAATACCCTAAAGGCCTATACTATAGCTTACTTAAATAATATCCTTATTTATACTAATAAAATATAAAAAAAGTATATAAAGTATACTAAAAATATTCTTTTATATTTTTAATAAGCTAGCTTATACTTTAATATTAATAAGTATATATTTAAGATTACTAAAGTTAAATACCTAGGGTTTATTATTTAAGCTAGCTATACTATATACCTAAACCTAGCTAAAGTAGTAGTAATTTAGGAGTAAAAGGTATTAATATAAGTATAGAGTATATATAGCTTTTTAGGCTTTATAAACTTTTATTAAAAGTTTATAGCTAACTTTTTAAACCTTATTAAACCCTTACTTAATTTTATTAAAAAGAGTATTTTATTTATTTAATTCTTTATATATTAAATAGCCTTTTAATATTTTAAAAATATATTCTTATTAGCCCCTATTCTTATATAATAAAACCTAGCCTTAAATATAGTAGTTAAAGCTAATATATTAAAGGAGATATTTAGTAGGTATCTCTTTTAATATAATATAGTAGGGGTACTATAATTAGTAGCCTATTACTTAGCCTACCTTATATCTCTTTAATAAAACTATATAATTTATAATAAAAAGCTACTTAATATTATCTTATACCTTAAAGTATAGTTAGCTAAACTTTATAGTATTTTTAAATTATTTATAATTCTTACTAATTATAAGAATTTAAAATATTTTACTAGCTCTTAGAAAATATTAAAATACTAGGCCTACTAGGTAAAGACTCTTTTTTTCTTTAATTTTTACTTTTATTATTACCTAGGCTTTTAAGTAATATACTTTAATATATTATTTAAATATAAATAAAATAAATTAAAGAAACTAGCCCTAACCTAGCCTTTACTATACCTAATATTAGTTATATACTTACTATACCTACTTTTTACCTAGCTATTCTTTATACTAAATATTAATTAAATCTAAAATATAGCTATTATTACTAACTTATAGGGATAAGATTTCTTTACTAATACTTATTTTTAAAGCCTTTAGAATTGAAGTATATAGGCTAACCTAATATATTAACTAAAAATTATAGTAATATAATTTAAGGCTTAAAAGTTTTTTATTAAAGTAGCTACTTATTAATAGGTTAGTAATTATATAATTAATACTTATAGTGCCTTATTATTTTAAAGCTATCTTTAGGTATAATAGTATAAGCCCTTTACTATAATATTAATTTAATAAACCTATAACTTACCCTTATTAAGCTATTTAAAAAAAAATATAATCTTTTAGGCACTTTATTATAGCTTTTATTAAAAAGGTATATTAATAAATATTATATAGTATATATAGAACTATTATTATTATAAGGCTTATAAAAGCTAGTGCCTATATTAGGGCCTTCTTTAATTTATTTTAGTATTAAATAAATATTAGTTATAGATTTTAATAAACTTTATAACTAATTTTTTAAAATTTAATATAAATACTCTTTAGTTTTCTATAGTTATTATAAACTACCTTTTTAAATATATATAATTAAAAGCTATAATAAGTATAAGCATTAAGGTATATACTTAATACTTTCTTAACTATTAATAATATTTTTATAAGTTCCCCTTAAGTATTATTTTAAACTAAAGCTTAAATTAAGTAAGTAGGTTTTAATTAATACTTTACTCTCTTACTAGCACTTTATAGCTTCTTTTTATATTCTACTATCCCTAAACTAATAATAATATTAAATATATAAATTAAAAGGTATAAATAGTGTTTAAAGGAATAATTTCCTTTACTTAAATAAACTAGCCTATATATTTTATAGTATACTAGCTTACTCTTAATAATTATACTTTCTTAGTTATTAGCCTTAATATATATATAGCTTTTTATAGTTTTAATATTAACTTTATTTAATATATATTAGCTTTTAGCTAAAGCTATATATTAGCTAAGGGTTAAATAGTTTAATTTTTTAAATATATTAAATAAGGTATAGCACTTACTTAAGCTACTATTAACTTTACTTAATAATAATAATAAAAATCCTTTAATAAATTATATTATTTAGCTAAATATTACTAACTAAGGAATAAGGTATAGCTTAGCCTTTATAATATTTATACCTTTTACTTAAGTAAAAAGCTAAATTAAGTAATAGCTAAATATATTATACTTAATATTTTAACCCCTTTTACTATAAAATTAAATATTTTAAAGGAGATATATTTTATTTTTTATATTAATTTAATAAAATATATAGTAAATAGCCCTCTCCCTTTTAAATATTATAAAACTCTTACTTAAGCCTTATATAGCCTTAAAATAATAAACTAAATAAACCCCTTAAGTATTAAGTTAAGTTTATTTTAGCTATAAAGAATATTAAAGAATATAATAAGTATTATAATATACTAATTAAGTAAATAGGCTATATATAACTAATATAAAAACTACTTAAAAACCTAAAAAATACTAAAGCTTTAATACTATTTAAATTATACTAAAGCAATATATATTATAATAATATCCTACTATAAATATAATCTATTTTTTAATTAATTTTATATAGTATACTATTCAATATATACTTTAATAATAATAGGCTTTATTTAAGCTTTAATTTAGCCCTAATACTTCTATACTTTAATACTACTTATTCTTTAGTAAAGTAAATAAAGAACTTAAATAGGTTTTTTTTTCTTTTTTTTTTTCTTTTTTTTTATACTACTTAGTAAATATAGCTATAAAAAGTAAGTTAAAATTAAATAATAAAGGTAACTTTTAGCTTATAATAAATAAAAAAAGGTTTATTAGGCTTAGGCTAGTTATACCTTAAGTTTAAGTAAAACTAGCTAAGGATAGTAATAGTAGTATAGTAGTAAAAGTAGGTAGTAATTAAGGTAAGTTTAAAATATTAAGGTAAAATAGTAAAATAAACCTACTTTTAAAAAGATTAAAAGAAAGATATAATAAAAGTTTAAAAAGGTTTTTAAAAAAAATAAATATAATTTTATAAAAATTAGTAAATAAAAATAGTATAAGTATATATAAATACTTATTAGTAAATAAGAAAGGGGTAAATATAGTATTTTAATATACCTAAAAATTAGTAAATAAGTCTTAATATATAGGTATTAATTATTTAACCTAATACTATACCTTAAATAGCTAGGCATTAGTATAGTTAATACTAATTTTTAATAAATAAATTATAGTAAAATTAATAGTAATAGTAAGTAGGAAATAGTTAAATATTATAGTAATAGTAAACTAAAAGTACTTTAAATAAGTTAAGATAGGTAAAGATAAGAAACTAATAGCTATAAAGGGTATAGTATACTTCTTAATAGTATATAAAGTAATTATAAATTAAGTATATAAAGCCTTAAAAGGCTTAGTTAATATAACTTTTTACCCTTTACTATTAATAGTATTATAAGTAAAAATATATAATACCTTTATAGCTTTATTATAGTAAATAGCTATTATTATTTTATAGGTAAGGTAGTATAAAGTAGGGCTTTAAGTAAATATAGTAGTATTTTATATATATATTATTTTTCTTTTTTTATACTTTTTATAAAAGTATACTAAGCTTAAAATATATAAAAATAAGCTATTATTAGCTATATATATAATATAGAATAGGCACTATATATTTAAATTAAAGAGGTTAATAAAGGCAAATAACTTATTTTTAGAGTTACCCTTTACTTTATAGTAGCTTAAAATATAATAGCTATTTAAAAATAAAAAGAAAGAAGGGAAAGTATTAATAGTAGTAGCTATATTCTTATTATATTTAGCTAGGTATATTTAAGGTAGTAAATAGAAGTAAAAGAGCTTACTAAAAGAATTTAATAAAGAGTAATAAAGATTTAATACTAAAAAAAAAAAAAAAAAATTTTATATAGTTTTTTAAGGAATTATAAAAGGGGGATAAAGGTAGGCTAAAGGTAGAATAATAATAATAAGCTTTTAAATAAGAACCTAAGTATTAATAAAAGGTAAAATAAAGGAATAATATAGAACTTATATTTATAAGGACTTAAGGGCTAAATAGAATATTTATAGTTAATAGCTAGTATATAATTAGCTAGTTAATTTAGGATTTTAAAATTTTTATTTTAGGTTTATTTATTATTAATAGGCACTATATTATAACTAGTTAGGATATAATGGTTCTACTTAATAAATTACATTACTAATACTTTTATATTATTATTATTACTTAAATATCTACTAGCTAGCTAATAGCTAGGAGATAGCATAAGTAGAGGGGCTATATAATAAATTTAAGCTAGTAGCTTAAATCCTTAGTGGAGTAAGAGAGGGGTATATAAGAAAACCTATTATATTTATAGAGCAAACCCTAAGAATATATACTATATATATAGTGTATATATAGAGAAGGGGAATAGTAGTCTCCCCTTTTCCTTTATAAATAATTATTACTTTATTAACACTAGATTACAGTAGCTATCTAGGCTAGTCCATAACAATAGGGACCTTATAACTATAAGCTCTATATACGTAACCTTTAGTTAGATTTCTATAGTTATGCCATGTGCGCGCGCGCATGCTTGCTGGCTTACACTGGCTTTGCTAGCTAGCAAAGGCCCCCTATAAGATGCTTTTATAAGCGCTATAATTATAGCACTTATAGTGAGGAATCCCCTGTAAATAACCCTGTTATTTTCAAAAGATTTTATAAAATATAAGGCCTAACTGATTACTAAAGGTTTTATATAAATAAAAGGCTTAAATTATATAAATGCCTTTACTACTATTAGTATTCTCTTTAGGTAGTGAATATTATTAGCTATAGTAGCTTAGGAAAACTAGGAAATAAAGTAAGTAAATCTTATAGAGGCTTTTCTTTATAGCTACCTAAAAGAGACTATTTATATATGTTGAAAATAACAGGGTTATTTACAGGGGATTCCTCACTATTAGTGCTATAATTATAGCGCTTATAGAAGTATCTTATAGGGGGGCTTTGCTAGCCAGCAAAGCTAGTGCAAGCCAGCAAGCGTGCGCGCGCGCACGCGGCACAACCATGGAAATCCGACTAAAGGTCACGTGCGTAGAGCTCGCAGCTGCGAGGTCCCTATATCTTCACTTTTTAACCTTTTCTACCCTTTTACGCCTATTTTAACAGCTATACAGTTAGGCTAATAGCTATTAGGCATAGGGCTAACTTTAGATTAAATTTATAAAGTAACTAATAAAGCTATAGAGAAATAAATTAAATAGGCTAACTAAGCTACTAAAGGCAGCTTAGTTAGCAAAGGTAGTTACTTTATAACGTTAGTTTTTACTGTTTTTTATAATAAAGAGAAATTTATAAAGAATTCTAAAACTAAATTCTTTATTACTAAATTTAAGGCTTTCTTTTTATATAATTATTTAAAAAATTGATTTTTAGGTTATATATATTAATTTTTACTAAGTTAACTAATTAGTAAGTATATTAGTAGCTAATTTATATAGCTATAAGTCTATTTTCTTATTTTTTTATATAAATAAATTTTATAAAAAATAAAAAGTAGCTTATAAAGCCTAGCTAGTAACTAGAATTCACTAATAAGGTTAAAGGGTATATAAGGGAAGGAAGTAAAAAACCCCCTTATAGCTGCTAACTATATAGACTATTAGAATCACTCTTACTAGCTGCGTATACCTATAAAGTTAGATATTAAATATAAATTTTATTAGATATTATTATAAATTCTTTAGTGAATTAAATAGTGCTAAAAGCAACGTAAAAGCTTTTATTTTATATAAGATTTAGCTAACTATAGCTTGCTATAGTGCTCTGCTCTGCAGAGCAGTGGACCTATGCATGCATGCTTACTAAGCCCACTACCTTAATAAGCTGTGCTCTATAGCACCTACCTTAGTTATTTCTAATAGGTTATAAGCCCAGGAGAGAACTTTTAGTATTTATAAAATTTACTAAATTTTTCTATAATAAGATAAAATACCACTATATCTATAGAGAGTGTAGAAGTTATTATTCCTTCTATAAAAAAGAATAAATTCGCTAAAAAGAAGTTTTCCCTTCTATAAAACAGGA
>SRPU01000568.1:0-16592 GCA_018360185.1 Claviceps lovelessii | reverse complement strand
GGCTTTTTTTTTTTTTTTTCCTTTTTTTTTTCCTTTTTCCTTTTTTTTTTTTTGCAGAATGACTTACAGATCAGAACCTCCAATACCCACATTGATGATTGTGGTCAACTTCTTGCCCGTAAAACCCTTCCATTCGCCACTGCGGACCTGCTCCGAGAATTCCTTCATATGCTTCAAGACATCGTTCACACCACCAGCAGTGTTCATGACATCCACACCATTGACCTTCATGTCCCATCCGCCAACGTTGCGGAGGGCCGCGTGAAACACGGCACGCTTCTCCGTGAAGTTGATCTCCTCCCCGGCAAACATGGCATCACGCTTCTTCTCCACGCCGGCCTGTTCGGCCAGCTTGACGAGCAGATCGAGCGTCTCATCCGTCAGGAAGTTCTTGCTAAAGTCGAACAGGATGTCGGCCGAAACACCAGGCGAGGCGAAGGTGCGCGTGAATCGCGAAAATCGCTCGGGATCCGACGCAAACGCTTCCTTGAGAATAAAGTTCTTGCCGACATTGTCACGGTGGGCCTGTAGCTCTGCCCAAGCAGGCAGTGTGTTGGCGGGGGCCATGACGATGGTTTGTTGTCAGATGTTGCAGATGTGATGTTGCCGTTGGCACTAAAGCGACGGGAGGCCTGGCTGCAACGACCCGTCTGATGTTAGCCAGATTGTCACGAAGAACTTGAGGTGATCTCCGACGGGTTGCGGAGTGAAGCGCTCTGGCAGGATTGGGGGGTCAGAAGTCGTCTGGTCGCCAAGAAGGTGACGTACCAGTTGACGGCCAACGAACTTGGATGGGGACGCGGGGAAAGAGCGGAACTTGGATCCTGCCGGGCTCTCGGTCGTGTACAGCGACAGTGATCAGCCCGGCCTGGTAGCCAAGCAAGAAAGCAAGAGGGGGATACGAAGCACGACTCACTTCAGGTTCCTTGATTATCGACTCAACGCAGGGGCATATGTGAGCTGGGGAGGAGCGAGTTTGAATAAAACGTGCCAATCCAGTTGAAGCTCAAGCTCATGAGCCACCAGCCACCAGAGAGCACCGGACAGCAGACCAGAGACCCGCCCCGCCGTCAGGGGCTTGTAATAAAAGCGCTCACAAAGCCTGGGTGGAGCCCCGTCAGAAAAGCTGACCCACCAGACCATTTGATGACACAAGCTGACGTCGGGGGCGGACGGCCGGTGGCGTGTTGCATGCAAAGCGACAGGCAGCCGAGGGAATTTCTATGCAGACCTGACAAGCTGAAGACCTGACATCACCAGACATCACATCACCAGACTGGAACCAAGACGTGGATATCCCGTGGAAACATTCCGCGCCGAGCCACCGAATCGCTTTGCTTCCTGCCGGAGTCCAGGACATCGTTAATCCAACACGCTCAGGCATTACATTTGCCTCGGAAATTCAAGTCAAGTCAAAAGGAGGGCATGTCAAGTAAGATACTCGTATCTTATGTAGGCAGGTCTGTTTCCCCCCCTCCATTTTCATTGGGCTTTTTCTCTACGTCCCGCCATAATAGCGTAATAGGTCATCGCCACAGTCCCGCCACAGTCCGTACAAACCCGTTTCGTCTGCAGAAGCAGGAAAAATAACATGATGAGAATGGATGCATGTGGACAGCAAAAGGAGGTTGTCGAGGTGTTTTCACCGTCACCCAGTTCGTGCTCTAAAAACAGACTTATGCCAATGTTACCTGCCAAACTCCGAATCTATGTCTGCTAAAATCCTTGTTCTCACAAATGGACGTTCTGCAAGTGATGTCCTCGAAACCCTTTTTCCAGATTCAACGACATGCCAAATAATACGAGAAGAAGGGAATCCATCTTCATCTGGGACAGTGCTCTACATCTCCACCTCTGCGCGTCAAATGGAAATCAAATCGTTGCCTATCGCCGGTCCTGTATGCTTCCAACAAAAGACGGATCCGTGACGCTACCGCCAGCGTCACCAAGTCCAGCAATCGGACGATTGTAGCTAAAGCCTTGAAACTGATCCTGCATTGTTTGGGAGAGCAAAGGGCCCTCAACAAGAGAGTCTTGCGGCGCTTCGTTGGTAAAGCCAACGTCGAAATTCTTGGTATCCAATGCATCGACCTAAAAGCAGACATAAATTAGTCCGTTGACATCCAAGAAAAAAAGACAAAAAAAAACAAAAAAAACAAAAAAGGACGGCAAAAGATGGAAGACGCCTATAGAACAGGTTCAAACAACATACCACACTAGGTTTAAATGTTGGCTCATACTTGCGCTGCAGCAACTTTCGCCAATCAATGGCATGGAAGAAAGGGTGAGCCTTGATCTCCGCCGAGCCGTTAGCGCCGAGTCGTTCCTCTGGGTCGCGGTTCAGTAGTTTGGTGAGCAAGTCTTTCGCAGCAGGAGGCACCACGTCGGAAAAGTGCAGCGGCTCTGATAGGATCTTGCGGTACATTTCGTTCGTGTTTTCGTCATAGAATGGTGGCAGGCCAGTCAACATCTCGTACAATAAGACGCCAAGGGTCCACCAATCAACGGTCTTGTTGTACCCCTTGCCCATCAGAAGCTCCGGGGCCAGATATTCAGGAGTACCGCAGAAGGTATTGGTTCGATCTTCATCCTTCATGTCCAGCTTGCAAAGACCAAAGTCGCACAGGGCAATGTGGCCCTGATAATCGAGCAAGATGTTCTCAGGCTTCAGGTCGCGGTAAATAACGCTGAATCCGTGCAGGCATTCCAAGGCACATAACAACTCGGCCGTGTAGAACCTGGCTCTGTTCACATCAAATCGGTGTTCTTTCTGCAAGTGGTGAAACAGCTCTCCCCCGTTGACGAAGGCGAGGACGAAATAGAGCTTCTCGGGAGACTGAAAGCTGAATTTGAGGGGTACAATGAATGGGTTGTTAATCTGCGCCAGCACAGACCGCTCAGCCAGAGTATGGGCAACCTCGGAGCGAGAAATGATGTGGGCCTTGCGGATGGTCTTGAGGGCGTAAATCCGATTGGTATCCTTCTTGCGAACCTGCATGACCTTGCCGAAACTGCCTTTGCCAACAACCTTGAGCAGCTCAAAGTCTTCAATCTTTAGCTTGCCGGCACGGGTTTCGACATATTCCACGCCAACCTTGATTTTACCGGTCCCAAACTGTATGTCTACCCACTCGACCCCGCCATGGCCTTCACTTTTTTGGCGCTGGGCATGCTCAGCAGCGGCCTTCTCCCTGTCCTTCTTGCTTGCTTTGGGATCCTCGACATAAGGTTGTCGTTCCTCGAATCGTGGATTGATTCTAGCCACACCCAAGAAAATATCTTGGCTGCGACCAGACCCAGGAGGAGCATTGGGATTCCGCAGGTAGAGGTGAATGACAAGTTCTGTGACTCTTGACACATCGAATTTATATTGGGTGTTCCCACCCGCCCAGAGAGGGTTCTCTGGGTTACCGTCTACCGAATTGACAAAGACTTGGACTTTGTCAAAGTCCAGCAGAGCATAGGGCATGTACTTGCCCGAGATGCGGCCGTGGTTGGTAGGGATACCACCAAACCCGCCTGCTGACGAGTGCGGCCGTCCGGAACCATTGACAAATGACCCAGTAACACGCTGTGAAGACGAAGTGCGAGCCGAACCAGCCACACTAGCTGCGGCATTGCTCGAGGAAAGCGAGCTCTGATGCTGTGAGTTGAAGGCATTGCGGTGTGACTCGGGCAGTGAGAAACCATGACCCTCGTGGAGTGTGACAACCAAAATGCCGGGCTTCGGAGGCTTTACGACGGGTGCCTGAGCCAAGGCTTCTGAGGCAGCTAGTACGAAAGAATGATCAACACCGTTCAACAAAGGAATGATGGACGAGCGAACAGATAAACGAAGTAAGTGACAAGAGTCCCAGACGAGGCCGGGCAGGATTTGTCTATATGCGTGTGCTTACCGATTGCGCTCTCGGTGGTTGGCGTCACGGAACCAGACGCCTTATCATCTTTGTCTGTAATGGTCGACGTGGAGGGTGATCGAGCGAAGGCGCTTAGAGGCCCAAGATGGGTCTCCTTGAGTTCTGATGAATATTCAAGACGAGTTAGCTCCTTGACCCAGGAGGGTCGCCAAACAGGGTGCCCCTTCTTTTGAACAGACGAGCGTTGCAGTAGGAGTGACATTGAATGTGGGAGAGCAATTCGAAAGAAGACGGAATGCTACGAACTTTTGGTAAGCTTCCAAGACATGGCGCTTATTCAAATGCAAGTAAATATGTGTAATGACAGAATCGAGAATCGTTGGATCCGGGCCAAGGTATGGACGACGAAGAAACTAGGTATCCTAGGTCGAGAGGAAGAGGGGCGGCAGAATGGAAGGGGACGACCTTGGCAGATGCCTCGGCGGACTGGAGGCGAGTCCAATTTGAAGGTCTCGATCGCGAACGAAGCAGTCTATGTCCAGATGCGTGCAGATGAGTCGTGTTGACAAGGGCGAGATACCAGGGAGGCGTGGCCTGGGGATGCAGGATGAAGTCAGGAAAGACTGCGCACGAGTGGTTTGGTTTGGGTTGGCTTGGCTTTGGGTCACGACCCCGCAGAGACACACAGACAGTCTGGTCTGGTCTGGTCTGGTCCGTCCTTGGGACAGTGCTGGTCTCGACGACGCTACCCAGCCCGCAAGGAGAGAGGAGCAGAGAGAGAGAGAAGAGAGAGAGAGTCCGCCAGGCCCAACGGGGTGAACGAGTGTCAAGGATGGTTGGTGCCTGTACGAACCAGAGCTGTGAATGCTGAATGGATTGTGAGTAGTTCGAACGGAGCAAGAGGTCCAGAGGACAATGAGCAGCACGCGGCAGGATCGGGGGGATACACAGTCACCAACTCGGCCGCGGAATACGAAGAGGGAGAGAGGTTGTTTGGTTCCCTGGGAGGCTCCCCAAACTTCCGTCGTAAGACAAGTTGACAGTGGCCGTCGTGGGAGTGGTGGGAGGCCTGGTGGGAGGTGGGAGGTGGGAAGGTCGTGCTGATGCGAGGGGGCGCGCTGGGGCGGAGCAGCACATGCAGGCGCTGCATGTGCGGCTTAGCCGTAGGTACATATGCACACATGCACAGCGCAGGTGTACTTGCTTACATTGTACAGTGCGACGTGTCCCAGGCGTGCCAGCCCCTTTTCAGGATGCGCAGCCCTGGAAGGCCACTGGGCAGTTGGCCCTGCATGTGTCAGACCAGACGCCACAGTGCGAAGGCGCTGCTGTGCCCCTGGTCACACACACATGGCCGTCATACTTGACATTTGATAGTTTGATGGTTTGATAGTGGCCACTGGCCAGAATGAGGAGCAAGGTCCTGAACCGCGGTGGACCAAACTCCCAGGATTGGCCTTCCTCCTGCTTGCGATACTGATACTTGCAGCATCCTGTGTGTCGAATATCCTAGCTCCCCTGGGAATCGTCTTTGTCATCAAGAACCAGTCATTGGCGCTTGGCGAATCCAAGATTAACAATTGATCAAGTACCAAATAACTTTTTAGGGCCGGTAAATGGCCAGCCAGCAATTTCCTGCGGGAGTCCCAGACCCGGGAAATTGTGGAAATGACCCGGCAAAACACTTGCTGTCTGGGCCACCACCTCTGCGAATGTCGGGGGCGAAGGCATTGGCGCTGAATCACACTCGGAAGTCTGGCTGCTCCAAGAAGTTGATGCCTGACATCCAAGGCCAACAAAGGCCTCGCCTACCCAAGTACCTACCTACCTAGTACCTACCTACTACTAGGTACATACACATACTAGGTACCTAGTACGCTGCTACCAGAGTCCCACTTTTAATGCCTGGTGGCATGCCCAGGGCCAGCCTGGCCATTGGCACAAACCACC
Source organism: Claviceps lovelessii (assembly GCA_018360185.1). NCBI lineage: Eukaryota > Fungi > Ascomycota > Sordariomycetes > Hypocreales > Clavicipitaceae > Claviceps > Claviceps lovelessii. Next base: position 10,785 of record SRPU01000568.1, on the reverse strand, counting down.
GAATGAGGCCTGGGCTGTCACGACGAACGAACCGGACCAGATCTCTTTGGACACATTTTCGACAGACCTTACTCACGCTGTCTGCGGAACCATAATCCCGCGCAATCTGGACAGCAGCCCGCGCCGCCATCAGTAATATCTCGCCATCATTGGTGCAGCAGCAGCATATTGCTCTTCTCTTGGCCCTGACTCTCCCGCGATCCAATCGTGTGCGACGCCGGTTGCTTTCGATAGATGGTGTTGGCCAAGCGATAGCTAAAACCTACCTCCTTGTTGCGAACCCCGCCCAACGGCCACGCAGCCTTTCCTTCTTTCTCGACGTTCTGTACTTGGTTCAAGACAGGCCATATTACCTACAATTACCATGAAGCTGGACGTCAAGGTTAGTCGTGAAAATTCCGTTGCATTGTTTGATCGGGATGGCCGCCCTGCCAATGGCCTGGCGCAGCAGAGCGGTAGCTCCCATCGTCCATGTCACAACTGCGAATGCAGCCCTCCTTCCGCAATGCTCACCGTGGAAACGGATTGACTAACTGGCAGATTCACCCTTCAGCGTCAGCTGTACGCTCGAAGCGATCGAGTGAAAGGGGTCGACTTCCATCCTCAGGAGCCCTGGATCCTAACCACACTCTATAGCGGTAAAGCTCCTCCCACATCGTGTCCAGCCATTTGCAAATACTAACTACCGGTTTCATCACCAGGTCAGGTCTATATCTGGTCGTATGAGACCCAACAAACCGTCAAGACTTTCGAGCTCACAGAGGTCCCCGTCCGCGCTGGTCGATTCGTCGCACGCAAAAACTGGATTGTCTGCGGCTCCGATGACTTCCAAATACGAGTATACAACTACAACACCTCGGAAAAGGTTGCGCAGTTCGAAGCGCACCCGGACTACATCCGAGCAATTGCTGTTCATCCTACGCTGCCCTTCATTTTGACCGCATCTGATGATATGACAATCAAGCTGTGGGACTGGGACAAAAGTTGGAAGTGCGTCCAAGTCTTCGAGGGTCACAGCCACTACGTCATGGGCATTGCCATCAATCCCAAGGACACAAACACATTCGCCTCTGCATGCCTCGATCGCACGGTGAAAATCTGGAGTCTAGGCTCATCCACTGCCAACTTCACTCTCGAGGCCCACGAAACCAAAGGCGTAAATCACGTCGATTACTATCCTCATTCCGACAAGCCTTATCTTCTCACCACTTCCGATGATCGAACCGTCAAGGTCTGGGACTACACTACCAAGTCCTTGATTGCCACTCTCGAGGGCCACACCAACAACGTGTCCTTCGCTTGCTACCACCCCGAGCTGCCCGTCATTGTTTCGGGTTCCGAGGACGGCACCCTTCGCATCTGGCACGCGAATACCTATCGATTCGAGCAGTCCTTGAACTACAGCCTCGAGCGAGCTTGGTGTGTCTCCTATCAAAAGGGAAAACAGGGCATCGCGGTGGGATTCGATGATGGTGCTGTCGTGGTCAAGCTGGGAAGAGAGGAGCCCGCTGTGTCCATGGATGCGTCCGGCAAACTGATCTGGGCGAGACACAACGAGGTCGTGTCTTCGATTATCAAGGGTGACACTTCGATCAAAGACAATGAGCCAATCTCTCTTCCGACCAAGGACCTCGGTACCTGTGAAGTGTACCCACAGACCTTGATACACTCACCAAATGGTCGCTTTGTCGCAGTCTGCGGAGACGGCGAGTATATAATCTACACAGCCCTGGCGTGGCGCAACAAGGCCTTTGGCTCCGCTCTGGACTTTGTCTGGGGCTCCAAAGAGAATAGCAACGATTTCGCCATTCGGGAATCGGCCATGAGCGTCAAGATATACAAGAACTTTGTGGAGAAGAGCGGCGGACTCGATGTTGGCTTCCAGGCTGACGGCCTCACAGGCGGAATTCTCCTTGGTGTGACGGGACAAGGCGGCATTTCGTTCTTTGACTGGTCCACTGGCGGTCTGGTCCGAAGAATCGAGGTTGAACCTAAGCAGGTTTACTGGTCCGAAAGCGGAGAGCTGGTCGCCATTGCATGTGAAGACAGCTGCTATGTCCTGCGTTTCTCTCGTGGAAACTATATCGAGGCTGTTCAGTCTGGGCAAGTTGAAGAGGATGGTGTCGAGTCTGCATTCGAAGTCATTACCGACATCAGCGAGAGGTGAGTGAGCTGGACATTTGGGGGTTGAAAGTGCGCGCTGAGAGACCAATTCATGCCCGCTAACAAGAACTGCAGCGTCCGAACTGGTGAATGGGTTGGTGATTGCTTTCTCTACACCAACAGCACCAACCGATTGAACTACCTGGTCGGAGACCAGACTTATACGGTATCCCATTTCGACAAGCCCATGTATGTCCTGGGCTATATTCAGCGGGACTCCAAGATCTACTTGGCCGACAAGGACGTCAATGTCACGTCATTTGCTCTCTCGCTTCCCGTTCTGGAGTATCAGACGTTGGTACTGCGTGAGGATATGGAGACTGCAGCCGAATTACTGCCAACCATCCCGTCCGACCAACTCAACAAAATCGCCAGATTTCTGGAGGGGCAAGGCCACAAGGAACTGGCATTGGAAGTCGCTACCGATCCCGAGCACAAATTCGACCTCGCGTTATCCCTGAACCAGCTTGACACGGCCCTGGAACTGGCCCGAGCCGCCAATGCTGAGCACAAGTGGAAAACGGTGGGTGACGCGGCCTTGGCGGCCTGGGATGTGGTTCTGGCGGCCGAATGCTTCACTCATGCCAAGGATCTTGGCTCATTACTCCTCTTGCATTCCTCAACCGGAGATAGAGATGGACTGAGGACTCTTGCGAAGCAAGCAGAGGAAGCGAATGGCCACAACATTGCATTCTCGAGCTCGTGGCTGCTGGGCGATATTGACAACTGTACAGAGATTCTGCAGAAGACTGGACGACTGGCCGAGGCTGTATTCTTTTCACAAACATACAAGCCCAGCTTGACAGCGTCGCTCGTGAAGGCCTGGAAAGACGATTTAGAAAAATCGAAGAAGGGTCGAGTTGCCAAACTGATTGGCGTTCCCGGCGACGATGAGGCCTTATTTCCCGAGTGGGATGCGTGGTTGCAAGCCGAACAAGAGGGAGGCTTGGTAGACACACTGGCCAAAACAAACATTGGCGATGAGGTCGCCGCTGAAGACGAAGTGCCGGGAGCGGGAGAGGAAGAGGAGGTGGAACAGGAGGAGGCCGAAGAAGAGGCCGAGGAGAAGGACGAGGAGTAGATTTTTAGGGCCAAAAAAAAAAAAAAAAGCAGAAAAGAAAAGAAAAGAAAAGGCGGGGGCAGATGGGATTTGGGCGAAAATGAAGGGACGAACTTGTTTTTATTTGTGTAGAGGCGAGCCATGTCCCAACGCAAATGCGTCGAGACGGGCTATGGGATGTTCGACTCGGAATAATTGATCAACTTGACACAAATTCGCAAATCCCTAGGCCTCAAAAGTAGCTCCACACTGCACTAGCTATTATAACGGGAATTTGTTTTGTGACATGGTGACCTGAAGACCAGTGGCCACAGCCCTATGGTGAAGCAAAGGGGTGGAGGGCTCTCTACCGAGAGCTTGACGACGTCTGATGAACAATTGTCTGGGCAGGGTTGCATTACTGAACAAGCTCTACAATGACGTATCCCAGCTTTACCTTGCTGCTAAAGAATGTGAGCATGGGGAGGTAATAGCGCCGGAGCAACTTAGTTTGTTGGACAGTAATAGGTAGAATATGTATCGTTGATTGGAGTATCACATGCACCATACGTCTCCGAATAGCATGGCCAGATCTACGAGGTAAGCGACGACTGGTGAAACGAAGTCCAAATCGAGATCAGCACTGTTGGCGAGCTTGTCTACTGTGATGGCTATTCAAGGCTTGACCGGTCAGACATGGCACTGAATTTCGAACCTTTGAAGAAAGCTGGCGAGTGCATGGCTCTTTTGCGAGCAGCTATGCTTCATCACCACCCACGGGGTGAGGGAATACGAGGGTCAATGCGGTGCTTTGATTGGGGAAATGGGTGAAAGACTCTAAGAACGTGCAAGGGGCGAGATTTCGTGCGACTTCAAGAGGGGATTGGCTGGTCTTGGAGACGAGTGGCAATCGCAGGGTTAGGATGCTCAAAGCTGCGCACTGTTGACCTACATTTGTCGGAAGCACAAGTCCGATGATTCATGTTGGCTCTACCACCTAGCGCCGTTTCCCCAATCAACGGTGACTTCCGTTACGGTATCCTTTGTTTATTGTATCCTTTGTTTATTGCAATGTTCGTTCGTGCCGAGGGACCGTTGACGTGAAATACCGTATACGGGGTACAGCAAGCAAGCCACGAGTCCAATCATCGAATGTTAAAGTCACTCCAACGATGATGAATAGTCTGATTCTGCGAGCGGGGAAAGGCATGTGCTACTGGGGTGAGAAACGATATACGTCGACGCAGGATATCTCCGAGAAGCTTCGCCCATGGCACCTGTCTACGAATATCGGAGTCAGCCGCTGCTGGTGTACTCGCCGGCGCCCTGGCACGAACGGCGGAAGATTCGATATAGACGAGCATGTTGTCCAAGCAACAAAAGACCATCGTGTTGATGAGTTTGCCGAAGTCTGATGAGGAGAAAAGAATCATGGCGAGACCTGCTCAAACCGTTGTGTAACCAGTTAATGTCGGGTCTGGGTTGTTGGCAACACGGCTCTCGGTGGCCATTGGCAGCTGTCGAGGACCATTCGTGGACTGGCCGCCAACTGTCTGCGGAATTTACCAAGAAACGGAAAGGCGGTGATGGGGAGGTCTTCAGGTCATCTGGTCGTCAAGACGTGAACCATCAAGACGTGAACCATCAAGACGTGAACCATCAAGGTAGTGAATCATTGGGTTCTGCCGACTGCATTTGCCTCTCTCGTTTGTCCGTTCTCTCCCGCCCAACAACAACACCTATGCTTTTCCAAGTGGCGCTTCTGTTTTAGCTTTGCAAACATTGCTTCCAAGATCAACGCAAAGACTTGCTTTCCACCATATGCATCATGTCATCCAGCGAGAGCGACACTAACAGTGTCTACGGCGTCGAACGATACCGGCATATTCGTGCTGCAGATACCCAACCGCGCAAAAAGCCTGCAAATGCTGAGGATGTTGCGTTTCAGACTTGGGTCGCGAGCCAAAACCACGAGACACTGTCAAGTTCGAGTGACTCCGGAGCAGCAGACAGGAAGTCGTCTGCATTCGTGGAACTCGACATATCTGAAAGGTCCAATGTTATCATCAATTCGCCGCGACAGTATCAGCTGGATCTTTTTGAAAGAGCAAAGAAGGAAAACACCATTGTAGTACTCGACACAGGTTCGTCTGCATATCATTATTTGCCTCTCTTTGGCTTTATTTTCAATGACTCATATGTTCCAGGGTCCGGGAAGACTCTGATCGCAGCGCTTTTGCTTCGACATACTCTTGATGGCGAGCTACAAAGAAGAGCGGATGGCAAGCCATACAAGACTGCCTTCTTTTTGGTGGACAAGGTCGTTCTATGCCTTCAACAATACAATGTTCTTTCAGCGAATCTGAATTACCCTGTCGAAAAAGTCTACGGTAATACCGTAAGTGGCTTGAAGACAAAAGAGGACTGGGATGCCCAAATTCGAGAGAATATGGCTATTGTGTGCACCGCACAAATCCTGCTTGACCTTCTGGGAAGTGGTCTTATTTCCATGAATCAGATAAATCTTCTTATCTTTGACGAAGCTCATCACACGAAGAAGAGCCACCCGTATGCAAAGATTGTTCGGAATCACTACTTGAGAATGAAGACAGAGCGCCCTCGCATTTTGGGCATGACAGCCTCGCCTGTGGATTCTAAAACGCAAGATTTAAAAGTGGCGGCGCTTGAGTTAGAAGCCACTCTTTGTAGCAAGATTGCGACAATCTCCGATGAGGCATTAGACAGGGAGAATCAGAAGAGACAACAACTCGAGCGTGTATGTTATTACGCCCCGATTTTGCAACCCGAGAAAGCCAGGACTGACTTGTGGCAAAGACTGTCTGCAATCCTGGGACTTGTGAGCGACTTCGATAGCCACCTGGAAGCAACACAAGACACAAGCTCTGTACTAGGCCCCTGGTGTGCGGACCAATACTGGAACATTCTTTTTTCTCCCTGTCAGGTCCCGCAAAGCTCTACGGTCATGCGGCGAATCGGAAGACTCAATCATGCTGATGAACGCTCGCTCGAAGTTCTGGTCCGTGAAGAATCGCACTCCGGCCCCGAGGAAGATCATATTGCGACGGCAGTTGCAAAAGCCAGCCAGACAACCCTGGACTATATGAACCAACGACAAAGTGCGAATATCAACGCAATCGACTTTTCAAGCAAGTTCCTCGCTTTGCATGATATACTCCATGGCGCTTACTCTCGTGGACAAACAAAAAGATGCATCGTGTTCGTTCAAAAGCGCTACATTGCCTTTCTACTGTCGCATGTCTTTGCTCGGCTTGAGGTCCGCATACCAGGAATGGTTTGCAGTTACATGGTGAGATGCAAACAGGACTAAAAGAAAACAACGTGTTTCGGTCTTGGCAGTTGAGCAAAGTTGGCTAATATTCACGGCTAGGTTGGCTCACAAAAGGTCTCGTCGAGCATTACCAATATGTCTGTTCGAGAGCAAACCCAAACTATGCGCCAATTTCAAAAAGGCGACATCAATTGCCTTTTCGCGACACAAGTAGCTGAGGAAGGTATTGATGTGCCCGACTGCGATCTCATCATCCGGTTCGACCTTCATGACTCGGCTATTCAATATATTCAGTCCAGAGGCAGAGCACGACAGGCCAAGTCTACCTTTGTCCACATGGTTGAGGAAGGTAATACGAAACAAAAGCGACGATTGCTAGAAGCATCGAGGGATGCCAAGGCGTTGCGCCGCTTTGTATCCGCTCTTTCTGCTGACAGGAAAGTTGCTGATCTTCCTCAGCCCATGGATGATGATGAACGTCAAGGTATACTACAGAGGGTATTCCACATCCCTGAAACGGGCGCACAATTGAGCTTCGACTCTAGTCTGCAAGTGCTTGCCAGATTCGTTTCCTCGCTCTCAAATAGCGCAGAAGTTCATCCTGAATATGTCATCACGCCAACATACACAGGCGGGCTGTTCATCGCGACAGTCCTTCTGCCAGAGTCGAGTCCAGTGAGGGTGTTTCGAGGCATGCCCCAGCGAAGCAAGATGTTGGCACGCGGGTCGGCGGCGTTTGAAGCTTGTATCGACATGATCAATCGAAAATTCATCAACGGTCACTTACAGCCAACCCTGAGCAAGCGACTGCCATTGATGAGAAACGCCCGCCTCGCCCTCAGCTCCCAGAAGCGTGCTGAATACAACATGAGGATCAAGTCTGATCGATGGTTGCAAACCGGGACACCCACAGAGCTCTTTGCTGTTATTGTTGCGTTGGATGATGCGATTCTTCCGGGAAAACACGGCCGAAGCCTTTGCTTGTTGACTCGTTTTAGTCTACCCCAAATAACACCAATGGAGTTATTCGTGAACCGAGCGGAAAAGACGACCGCCGTACTATTGCCGTGCGGCACTACCTTGAAAATCAGCGATACTGATCTCGCACTCTTGGCAAATTTCACCATGACCATGTTCAAAGATGTCTTCAGCAAAGAATATGACTGCACGGCCAGTGATCTTCCATATTTTACAGCACCCTGCGTGTCGGTTCACGATACGACGACGAATGCACTTGACCCGCGCTCCATCGTTGACTGGCCGCTACTTGGCGCCGTGAATGCGATGGGAATGAACATCATTCTGGGTGATGGCAGCCATGCTGAAAGCTTTGAAAACAAATTTGTCACTGACCCTGTTGACGGATCTCGCAAGTTTTTCACAAAAACGGTCAACACAGCCCTCAAACCATTCGATTCCGTGCCCGCTGGTGTCCCGAAACCCAAAAGCCGCAGCTACCTCCGTGTGACACAGAATATTGCCGAGTATAGCAATAGCTTGAGCGTCCCAACTAGACGCCGAATGGAATGGAACGCACAGCAGCCTGTCTTTGATGCTGAGTTGTTACCCCTTCGACGAAACTATCTCTGTCCACCTAGCGGTGACGACAGTGAAACTTGCCAGAATTGTTTCATAATTCTCGAGCCGCTGTCCGTATCTCAAGTACGGAACACCTTTCCCCCCGCATTCTGAGATCTTGACCCTCTCATTCTAAAACCCACCGGAAATTGCTAATGGTGCAAAGCTACCCGTCGATGTCGTCATAACCGCGCTCGCCATTCCCGTCATCATGCATCGCATTGACTCGATATTGATCTCGGTTGATGCCTGCCGGTCTCTTCATCTGGAGATAGAGCCAATGCTTGCCCTGGAGGCATTCACAAAGGATGCTGCTAATACGGATGAGCATGGTCAACAGCAGATAGACTTCCAGCCGGGTATGGGGAACAACTACGAACGGCTGGAGTTTTTGGGCGATGCGTTTCTCAAAACGGCAACCACAATTGCAGTATTCACGCAAATACCCAATTCAAATGAGTTTGAGTACCACGTGGAGCGGATGCTGCTTATCTGCAACAAGAACCTGTTCAACCACGCCGTGGATCGGAACCTCGAGGAATACATTCGTTCCAAGGCCTTTGATCGGCGCACATGGTACCCCGACCTCAAACTAAAAAAAGGCAAGGCCCCCAAGACAAAAGTCGTTCACAGTCTTGCCGACAAGTCCATCGCCGATGTCTGCGAAGCAGTCATCGGCGCCGCGTACATGTCCGAGCCGCACGGCACCATGGACCTCGCCGTCAAGGCCGTGACCAAGATGGTCCGCAGCAAGAACCATACGATGACTCAGTTCAGCGACTACTACAAACAATATGTACATCCTGCGTGGCAGAGCGCCGCGCCGTCTGCCACAGAAAGGTTCGCCGCCGAAGAGGTTCATGCTCGAATCGGCTACGGATTCAACTCGCCAAGGCTTCTGCGCAGTGCCATCAAGCACCCGTCCTACCCATACGAGCCGGACATACCTCACTACCAGTGCCTAGAGTTCCTCGGCGATGCGCTGCTCGACCTCACAGCCGTGGACTATCTCTTCGTCACATTCCCCGAGGCCGATCCGCAATGGCTGACGGAGCATAAAATGGCCATGGTGTCCAACCACTTCTTCGCGTGTCTCTGCGTCGAGCTGGGCCTGCACAGGCATTTACTCACGACCAATTCCTCGATGCTTGGCAGCATTGCACAGTTCGCCAGGCAGTTGGAGGAAGCAAAAATTGAATCATCATTCTCCTCCTCCTCGTACGAGGAAACTTCAACCACCGGTCAGCCAAGTCCGAGCTTCTGGGTCAACTTGACGCAACCCCCCAAGGCGCTCTCCGATGTACTGGAAGCCGTCGTCGGAGCCATGTTTGTCGACTCTGGATACAACTACCAGGTCGTGCAGGATTTTTTCGACCAGTTTATCCGTCCATACTTTGAAGACATGGCGCCTTACGACACGTACGCGGCGGGCAATGCAGTGACCGTGCTGACCAAACTCATGCAGGACGTCTTTCAATGTCGCTCGTGGAGGCTGTGCGTGGCGGTCGTGCCTTGCGGCTCCGAAACAGGAGCCTCTGCGTTGACGGAGGAGAATGTTGTATGCGCCATGATGGTGCATGGGAAGGCCGTGGACAGTCAGATTCGAGGGAATGGACGGGAGGCCAAGGCTGGGGTTGCGGCAAGAGTATTGCAGCAAGTGCAAGGCCTGGACAGGGATACATTTCGGGGGAGGATGGGATGCGACTGTGCATGAGTGGTCAAGGACCCGTGATAATAACTGGACAGGTTTAAGCGGTTGGTTTTTCCCTCTTCTTCCGTTTTCCTGCTTTCCCGTTGTCATGGTTTTATCCATATTCCGCCTTGGCAAGGAAGAAACGAAAAAGGCAAAAAATAAAAAGTACTGGATTGTGAACCCCCGAGTCGGACGGAATCCATTGCAGGTGATTGAAACCAGGAAGCATCCGGAAAATATGGAATGGCAACGAGGACAAGATTATCTAACAAAGCCTTTTCCTTTTTACATGACAAAATGGCAAGTAAAGCCCCCACCGCCTCCCCACGCCAAAAAAAAAAAAAAAAAAAAAAAAAAAAAAAAAAAAAGCAACCCCTGCCCCTCGCTGCTCCTCATCTCGGCATTGGGAGCCGTAGCCGGCCCCATTCCCATTCAGGCGTAAGGAACCCAGTCAGGCACAAGGCAGATAGTAGAAGCATGAGGAAGAGAAGAAGCCGAAATAATGGCACAACGATGCAAGCCCGAGAACTGCTGCCATCTAGGGATGCGTTCCCGGCGGCGGCCGTGGCAACTGCGTCGTCGTCGTCGACCACGGCAAGGTCAAGACCATCCTGTGTGCTGCTGATAAGCCGGTACGTGGTTTCGCAGATGCGGCAATCCTGGCAACTGACCAAAAGGGTCTCTTCTCCGCTTGTAGTGTCCGAATCGGCCCAGGGGCACAGCGTTGCACAATGGACGTATGGGATTGTGGGTGCGATGGCCTGGGGGTTGTTTTCTGCGACGGCGTTGCTGGGGGAATGGTTGTCATAGTAGTGAATGCTAATGTATGTGTGCATAATACGTGGATACTTGTACAATCATATCCAAAGTGCATAATACATTTATGCTTGTACAATTCTACACAAATATATAAAGAAAGAAAGAAAGAAAGAAAGAAAGAAAGAAAGAAAGAAAGAAAGAAAGAAAGAAAGAAAGAAAGAAAGAAAGAAAGAAAGAAAGAAA
>SRPU01000567.1:0-16596 GCA_018360185.1 Claviceps lovelessii | reverse complement strand
AAAAAAAAAAAAAAAAAAAAGGAAAACCAAAAAGAAGAAAAAGAAAAGTCATCTAGACTCCCTTTTCTTAGTCATACCAACAAAGGACATTACACGTCATGAACCACAACATCAAAGCTAGTGCTTGTAAAACCACAATCATCATGGCCTCACCCCGAGGACATTGTACATGCCTCAAAGGCAAATATATCCATATCCACGGGCCTTCCTCCCCTCCTCTCCACCAAAGTGCCACACATACATACGCACCCCTACACAGTAACAACTAGACACAACCACCCATCTGGATAGGCCGCCTCCCTCATCAACTCTCCCAGCGGCGCCCCAAACGGCACCCCAACCCCATGCATCACCACCCCCGCCAGCACCGGATCCCGCGCGCTCGGAAACAACCGCGGCATCAGCTCCTTGAGTGCCTGCCCGAGCAAGCGCGGCCTCCTATCGGCCCCCGCGGCCGGCACCAGCGCCTGCACGACCCGAAACGACCCAGCCTCGCCCTCCCCGTCCGGGACCGCACCGGCACTCGAAGCGGCAGGCGCAGGCGGAGGAGGCACAGGCACATAGATCCTCAAGGGCACATGTCTCAGCGCCGACGGCGCATTCAGCAGCCGCGCATTGACGCTCCAAAACGCCGCGTGGTCATTGTCCAGCACCGCATGCCACAGCTGCGTGGTGTGCTCCTTGGACATCTTCATGATCTGGTTGGCGTTGCCGTTGCGCAGGAAATCAGCCTCCTTGACGCAGTTGAGGAACGTATCGGCGATGTCCCAGGCGGGGCCGTCGGAGACGACGAGACGAAAGGGCAGAGCGGGCTGGTAGAGATCCGTGAGGAGGCCGACGGGGAGGTTGCGGAGCTGGATGTCTTGGAAGTGGAAGCTCGAGGAGGGGAGGTTGAAGTAGGCGGTGAGGCGGGGGACCAGCAGAGCAAGATAGCTAAAGCGGGGGACGGAGGTGATGAAGGGCGTGGTGGTGAGCGATGGTGATGAGGAGGAGGAGGAGGATGCGTGCGTGATGTGCAGAGGGATGCGGGCGTCCCAGAGAGCCTGGGCGATGGGACTGCTGCTCATTGTGATTGTAGACGAGACATGCTGAGTGAGCTGCGGTACGGCTGTTCGCGTCTTGCCTGGAGTTGCCGGTGGTGGTGGTGGTGGTGGTTGGAAAATAAACGAAGATGTTTGTTCAAGAGTCGAGAGTGAGTCGGGTCAAGATGAAGAAAAGGAGCACAGGACTCAGCAGCGGGTAATTGTGGGGCACCGGTGCAAGCGAAGGTCGAGGCAGGGAACGTTGTGGACTCGCGATTCGCATGCATCGAGCGCAAGAAGCGAGTTTGAGGTCATGACTTTTATTGAGCAGTGCTGGCTGTTTTCATTCCACGTAGGCGTTGCCTGGGAGAACAATAGCCCCAAGCACGTGTCAAGGTCATATTTCCATCCATTTCCAAAGAGACGAATAACTGGATTCAACATGCCGTTGAACAGCATACATGCGAATATCCCCGATAACCCGTATGCACACGACATTCACTCCAGTGTCGTCAAGATAAAGAATAGATGTGATTGAATAAAATATTATGAGCGCATGTATACATCCTGAGGAACCTACAAATATATACTGTCATTGTATTGAGACCTAGTATGAACAATAAAGTGAATAAACTCCACTCAAATATATAATAAATTGTTTTTTCCCTCTCTTAATTAGCTTCTTCACAAGTTGTCTTTTCCCTCGCCAGGACTGCATACCTTTTAGTGCTTAGTCGTTGATACAGCAGAAAACTCACTGCCTAATCTCTATATTTTTATGCTTTTAGACACCACACTTCTATAGGGCAGAACTTTGTGGTACGTTGTTATTGTGACTATCAAATAGCTAATCAAGATACTTATGGCTGCCCTTTTCGTTACCTCCATTCACTAGCTATTTTCCTGTCTTTTTATTAGGCTCTTTACTGGCTGTTTCCTACTCTTTGTTTTCATTTTAATTGGCTTCTTTATAAGCTGTTTCTTTTTTTTTTTTGTTGTTTTTTTTTTTTTTTGTTTTTTTTTAACTATTGCTTCCTCTTCTTCCTTATCAGCTATTCCCCCCTCTTCTTTGCTAGCTGTAATTTTCCTTTTTTCTTCATAAGCTCTTCCCCACCTTCCATTACCTTCTTCGCTAGCTTTTTTTTTCTTCTCCGTCGCCAACTTCCTTGCTAGCTATTCCCCCCACCTTTTTGTTTACCTTCTTCACAAGCCGCTCTTTGTTCATTCCCTTTTTTGTTGGCCCCTTTGCCAGCTGCCCCCCCTCGTCATCACCTTCTTCGCTACCTGTTCTCGCCTCTTTTTATTACCTTTTATTTTCCAACCCGCCCATCTCCTTTCTAGAGCGCCGCCGGAAGCAGCAGGCCCCACCACTCGCAAAATGCAAAGACTTATACCACCACAATGCTCCTGCAATAGCACATACTAATATATCAGATTTCTGCTCAACTACTTGCTCATGCGAATTTGCTTTTCCTCCGCAACTCACAATATTTTTTTTTTAAATGACGAGAGTCTCCATGCAACGGCCTCACTCTCAAGATGCAGAGCGTTATGCTTCTCTCCTTCTTAAACCTGCCTGCCTTTTGCGCACGTGTACGCTCGTTCTGCCAAAGCTCCGCTTTGCCTGATTATGATGTCGTACAGAAGCAGTAAGCACAAATAAATGTCATAGTTCTGACCCTCATATTACGCACTGACATTCAATATTACATGCAATGCATAGATTCAATATCGTGAATCAATCAGTAAGCACGTCATTGTCAACGGATGCCGTCATTGTCAACAGATGCAATATCATAAAGGCATTAATGAACTGTTTTCACCGTGACATTGTGAGCGCATGCATGTAGTGACAGGACGATTTCTCTGCAACCTTTCAGAGGTGTAGGGATAAATTAGAATGATGCCAGAAATATAATGTATTTTTTATGATGGAGATAATCATGCTTTAACAGGATATATAAATCTTTTACTGTTGCTTTGTTCACTTGTACGTGTAAGATCTCATCGGGTGAGCTTGGAAAGGTTGGCGCGTTTTCGGCGGCAAAAAGAATTGTCGAATATCACGTGAGCACATTAATGTCCGAAGCAGCTTCAATACAACTAATAACTTTCATTAACATGATATCATAACCTTTAAAAACATTCGATTCCACTCCCAAATTCAGTTCCCCCGATACTGCTCCTGGTACGAAACACTGTGCCTCCTCTCTCGATCATGCTTCACATCACCGTGCTCGATGGATGGCTTCCCAATATGTTTCTGCATCACGGAAGGAGGTACCTGCGCTGCGTCGGTGGGATCCCGCTTGTCGATTGTCCTGTAATATCGTACGTACAAATGTTCCGTCAGCTTCGGCTCTCGCATATCGATCCCAAGGGTCAAAGGAAAACTAGAGCTTTGGTTTTTTAATTTATTCAAGGTTTAGCGTACGTCTTGTTGCCGCCAATGGTCTTGCTGCCGTCGAGATTGCTGTCCACACGGGGGTCCATCTTGTTGAGCAGGTCGGACTTGTGAGGACCGGCGGTATGGGGAGCTGGACCGGGACCAGAGCTGGAGTGGGAGGTGTGGGCGCCGGTTGTGCCCGTGGTGCCGGAGTGCGTGCCGCTTTGGCCGTGAGAGCCGGTCAGCTCGGCCCCGCTGACACCATGAGTATTGTGGGAGCCGGTAACGCCAGTGCCGCTGGTGCCGTGAGTACCAGTCAGTCCAGCCCCGCTGGTACCGTGGGTAGTGTGGGAGCCAGTCAGGCCCGTGCCGCTGGTACCGTGGGTATTGTGAGAGCCAGCCAGTCCAGTACCGCTGGTACCATGAGTGGTGTGAGTGCCAGTGCCAGTCAGACCAGCGCCGCTGGTGCCGTGAGTGTTGTGAGTACCAGTGCCGGTCAGTCCAGCGCCGCTGGTGCCATGAGTGCCATGAGTGCCGGGAGTATCGTGCGCACCACCGGTGCTGCCGCCCGAGAAGAAGGCAGCCTTGTCAGACTCGCCCGTGGTACCGGTTGTACCAGTCGTCGTTCCGCCGACGTGGGATGTCCCGTGGGACGTTCCATGGGTGGTGGACGGAAGACCAGTGTTGCCGTAGCTAGAAGCACCCGTGGTCCCATGAGTGCCTGTGGTCGCAGTTCCTTGTGGGTTGGCGCCCATGTTGCGGCTGTGGTCGCGGTCAGAGTCGACGCGAGGGTCGAGCTTGTTGGCCAGGTTGGAATCATGAGGCCCATCGGTGCGAGTGGCCGGGCCGTGACGGCCGTAGTCGCCGGCACCGCCCGTGGAAGAGGTGTTGCGAGTGCCGTGAGTGCCATGGGTGCCAGCGACACCAGAGCCAGTGGTAGAGCTGTGAGTACCATGGCTGCCAGTAACACCAGTGCCAGTGGTAGAGCCGTGAGTGCCATGAACGCCCGAGCCGGCCGTAGCACTGCCCTGGGGATTCATTCCCAAGTTCTTGCTGTGGTCGCGATCCGAGTCGACCCGGGGATCAGCCTTGTTGGCCAGGTTGGAGCCATGAGGACCATCAGTCCTAGAGGCAGGACCCTCGGTCCCACGGTTGGCACCGGTGCTGCCGATGGTGTAGTTTTCGTTGTCAGGGAACGAAGACTCGTGAGCGCCGCCAACAACACCGCCACTGGTGCCGGCCGTGTTGTGAGCATGGTGGCTTCGAGGCTCCGCGGCGCTGGTGTGGTGTGAGGTGTCGTGCGTGGACTGCGTCGTGCTGGTGTTCTCTGCGCCCAGAGCCTCCTTGACCTTGTTCACAATGGAAGACATGTTGAGAGACGTGTATCAATGATCGATGAGTTGGAGGAATGACAAGGAACAGTGTGTGTAAGATTGTAAAGAATCTGCGTGCGTGTTTCTTTGTGTCAGGTGGGTGGCGTAGTATTTTCATACAACTATAGAGAAGGGAGAAGAAAAAACCGAAAAGGGTGTGAAAGGTCGGGACCCAAGCTTTATATAGATAGTCATCGCCGGTGACGACTCACTTCTCCAAAGCAGCAGACTGCAGGTATTGGGAACAGAAAAGCACAGAAAACAGGATCTTTGACCTGCATCGGTTCGCAAATGATGCAATCGGCATCCGGTTTGCCGGCGCATGAGGCAGGGCAGGGTCTTGATGGCCATCGTCGTCATAGCACGAGGCACGCGTGGCGCAAGAAGCAAGCTTTTCTTGCTCCCCCGTCAGTTTGTGTGTTGTCCTTGGTCTTTGGTACTCGGGTACTTCATAATTAGTATGGACTGACCTAGGTACTTGGTGGCTTCAATAGTCATGGCTTTATTCAAGACTGACACGGACGGACGCACACATGGCAAAGTCTGAAGCAAGACTTACGTCTGTCCTTCTCAGATCGGATTGTTCCCTCCAAGTCATTGGCCAAGGCCTTGTCCTCCACAAGCACGAAAGGCCAATCATGCAGGACGTGAAAGTGGAGGACAAAAGGGCGGCCTGGTGGGCAGTGGGCAACGCGTCATAGCCATCCTCTTGTGACGTCGGACAGCTTCAACGCGCCCCCTCTTTTTCTGCCGGCTTCCAAGCTGCGGATTCATTCACATTCACATCAAACAGGGCGCGTCCGGAAAGTTGTTTCCGTCAGACAAGCTTGGTTCTCAATTCTTCTTCTCTGCGGGGGAAGTGGGGCGCGGAGGGACAGTGGTGGTTGAAAGCGTGCACTGCGGAGACACTGGCCAATGGAAAGAGCCCCTTGATAGCTTCGAAGCAAGCCATGAGAGGCAAACAAGGCAATGCTTTCGAAAGGAAGAGGATAGATAACAAGGCGGCATGGGAAGGAGCTGGTTACCGACGATGGGACTCGACTCATGAGAGTCCCTTCTCTCTTGCTGGTGTCTTGAGCGAGCCGCCAGCAGTTGGTCCATGCCACATGGACAAAAGCTCGATGCAAGTTGTGGGGAAAGCAAATGACGTAACGAGGGGTCGCTCCTTCTCTTTTTTATTTCCTTCTTGTTTTTTTTTTCGGCAAAGTGTGGCGGTGGGGCGCCAGCAAAACACCATGAGCTTGTCAGAGCTTGCAATGGCAAAAGGCCAAAAAAAAATATATATACTGTGGCTGGTGACGCGCAACATGCGCCCAAAACAATGCCTCGGCATGAAGAGGCAAGAAAATGACAAACAAACGGCGAACGCCCAGTTTGCACCTCTGCCTTGGTCAGAGGGGGAGAAATGCAACCTTGTCAAGCTTGTCTGTGTCTAGGACTCAGGTTGGCTCGTGCATCTTGTTGCTTTTTGCCCCGCATCTCGATCTCCGATCTGAGTCCTGACCCTGGCCCTGGCTGCTCTGCGCCTGCTTTTTATCGAGGGTACGTAAACCCAACGAAAATTCGTTTTCTCTCCAAGCAAAAAGAAAAAAAAAAAGGAATCATTGTATTTCGTCATGGGGCGGCTCCGCTGGAATGGCCCAAATTGGTGGAACTGTGTTTTGAATGCCGGTTCCACTGAACACGAACAACCGTTGACGGCCAAGATGAAAAGCATGAATCCAACCTGCGCGCACAGTAGACGTGCGAGTTGATGAGTTGCTTTGGCACTTCGCAAAGAGGCCATGAGCACTATGACCGACTCACGGTAGCGGGCGCCACTTATGCGTTGCAATGCCACTTGTTTTCATAACATTGTTCTGTATTGATATCTGCTTGGCAATAAAAAAATAGCGGTAATGTACGCCCACCAGTCGAACCTGGGCAACGGGCAAGTAAGCATATCTTACATGCTGTTTTTGTTCGAAATCCATCGTTGCATCGAGAACGGGACATAAAAAAGGGAAGCAAAACGAAAAAAGAGTCTCCATCATGTCGGAAGCCGTCCCCATCCCGCCCTTCAGCCCCTCTCAACCAAGCATCATCATTTTCACGCCCGAGTCTCCAGAGTTGTTTCGGATTCGTCTTTTTGGCTTATACTTGACTGCGGCGAAACCAGCCACCACTACTCTTGGCCCCGGCGGGGCGATCTTCGGGACGGCGAACCGCAAAAATGCCCGTCGCCGCCGATGCGAGCCAAACAAGGGCAGATAGGAAGCAGAAGGCCACCATCGCCTTGTACTTGCTGCACTGCCAGGCCATGAAGAAACCGCAACGTGCGGGCATAGACTATATTTTTCAACACGTTTGAGCCAGTGGCAAAGAAAAAAGGAAAAGAAAAAAGAGTCGGAGAAATTTGGGTTCGACTTTACATTTGCGAGTAGTCCAAACGCCACCCACCACAGAATGCTGATGAAAGTGTCTCCGGGCCAGTGAACAAACGTTTCCGAGAAGGGGAACAGCCACAATACGGCCAGCAAGCTGGCCACGGCGGACACCGTCATGGTGTAGATGAAGCGCTTGAAGGCCCAGTCGTTTCGCGCGAGCCAATCGCCCGAGATTCCCATGACCATGATGGCAAAAGCAAGCTCTGCGACGCGCAGGCCTGTGGCGACGCGTTGGGAATTCATCGAAGCTTGTTAATAAGAAACAATTGAGTGATGGGGGATTATGAGTTTTGCTGTTGGTATGTATGTAATATGTATATGCAGGCGGGTATAATGGGTGATGGGTGCTGGTGTTCATATGCAGGCGGGAGATGCAAGTTTTGGTCTCGATGTTATTCACACTTTTATAAGCGAGACCGGGCGTTGTGTATCTGATCAAGGAAATAGCAGCCAGTGCGCTGAGCTGAGTGCGTCTCGGAGACTCTGGAGTCTGGACTAAGCGAGACTGGAGTGCGACTGCCCTACTCAGTGCACAATGGCAACGTGCAGTCTGGTTGCTACAGGTCCATAGTTCATCGTCCATCTTGCCTGGCTGCAGTACGCAATTGCCTGCCGTTGGAAAAGAAATGAGGTCATTCACAAACGCGAGGAAGGTGCCACACTGCCAACGGCGTGCACTGTACATTCTACACTGTGCACTGTGGGCAGGGCCTGGCAGCTGCGAACGGCAACAAGCAGGTGCTAATAAGCACAAGGAACCCCCAGCACCTTGCAGCATCCATCAGATGAAGAACCCCGCTTCCGATGCCCCCCTGCGGCTTGTCATGGAGTCTGGACCAAGGAGTCCAGTCAGGACAAGCAATTCCAGACTTGCGGCCAATCCCGCCAAATCACGTCACAGCCTGACCAATGCCAGAAATTACAAGAAACATCACCATGGTGAGCCTCGGTCCATCTTCGCCACATCTCACTGCCTCATTTCTCTCACTGGCCTCTCAGCCGCCACTCACTCCTTGTCCTCCACTCACTTTGGCGACTCACGACTCAAGACGTACGATACTACGATCCATCCTGATTCCTCATCATGTCCATCGCCACCAACCTCCCCGGCGGCATCCGCATCGCCATAGATCGCGGCGGCACCTTCACAGACTGCATCGGCCAGCACAACTCCTCTACTATCATCATAAAGCTCCTTTCTGAGGACCCCGCAAACTACAATGACGCCCCTCTAGAAGGCATCCGCCGCATCATGAGTCATTTCCTCAACCGCGACATCCCGCGCGGCGAACCCATCGATACATCCCACATTGAATCCATACGCATGGGCACCACGGTCGCCACCAATGCTCTACTTGAGCGAAAAGGGGAGAGGATTGCGCTGGTTGTCACAAAGGGCTTCAAAGACTGCCTGGTCATTGGGAATCAGTCGCGGCCGAAGATCTTTGATCTGGCAATCAGGAAGGCGGATGTGCTGTATGACAAGGTCGTCGAAATTGACGAGCGGGTCACGCTGGAGGATTACACCGAGGATCCAGAAAGGGCTGTTACGGAGGTTCATGCGTGGGCACGTGGTAAGGATTCAGACGCGGAGGAGCAAACGCTTGTGAAGGGCATGTCGGGGGAGACAGTCCGGATTCTGAAGAGGGCGAATGATGAGGATATTCGGGCGAGACTGCAGGAGGTGTATGATGAGGGCATCCGGAGCATCGCCGTCTGTCTGATGCACGGGTACACTTTTCCGGATCATGAGGCGCAGATTGGACGTGTTGCGAGGGAGATTGGCTTTCGACATATCTCTCTAAGCCATGAGCTTATGCCTATGGTTAAGCTGGTTCCGCGAGCTACTTCGGTGTGCGCGGATGCTTACCTGACACCTGCTATCAGACGGTACATTGATGGCTTTCAGAGGGGATTCGAGGGTGGACTCGGTTCGAGGAGTGTCCTGGAGAAAGATGACCGCAAGGGAGCGAGGTGCGAGTTCATGCAGAGCGACGGCGGATTAGTCGATGTGGACAAGTTCACCGGGCTTAAGGCGATTTTGTCAGGACCAGCCGGCGGCGTCGTCGGCTATGCCATCACGTCGTATGACGAAGAAACCAAGATTCCCGTCATTGGATTTGACATGGTGAGTCGTTCATGGATTAGGCCGTGTTCCTCCCCCTGAGCAAACGAAATGCACTCTCACTCACCTGTCTTATCGAATTAAATTGTGCTAAACTCTGTCGATTCCATCTAGGGTGGCACCAGTACGGATGTCTCACGCTATGGCGAAGGTCGCTATGAGCATGTTTTCGAGACTACCACTGCGGGCGTGACGATCCAGTCACCTCAACTGGACATTAACACAGTTGCCGCGGGCGGTGGCTCCAGGCTATTCTTTCGGAATGGTCTCTTCGTCGTGGGACCTGAGTCGGCCGGTGCCCATCCGGGACCCGCGTGCTACCGCAAGGGAGGTCCCGCAACAGTCACGGATGCGAACCTGTATCTTGGTCGGCTGCTGCCCGAGTTCTTCCCCAGCATCTTCGGCAAGAATGAGGATGAGGGCCTCGATCCAGATGCCAGCAAACGAGTCCTGCAGGAGCTGGCCGATCAAGTGAATCGCGAAACGGGTCAGAATCTAAGCACGGACGAAGTGGCTTATGGATTCCTGACAGTCGCAAACGAGACCATGACGCGACCCATTCGATCAATTACCGAAGCCAAGGGTCACGATTCATCCAAACATCGCCTTGCTACATTTGGGGGTGCCGGAGGTCAGCACGCTGTTGCCATTGCCGACGCTCTAGGCATCAGTCAGATCCTTATACACAGATACTCATCCGTCCTCTCGGCGTATGGAATGGCATTGGCTGATGTTGTCGACGAGCGCCAGGAGCCCGACTCTGCCGTTTGGCAGGAAGGCAGCGTAATCATTGACCTGCAGACCAAGATGGAGAAGCTCAAGGACAAATCTCGGGCCGCTCTCCGTGCTCAGGGCTTTGACGGCAAGGAGATTGTCTTTGAAGAGTATCTCAACATGCGATACCGTGGAACTGAGTCCGCTCTCATGATTGTCAAGCCAACAGAGGAGGAAGCCAAGCGGCACCACGGCGGAAAGCCATGGCAGTTTGGACAAGCATTCGTCGCGCACCACCAGCACGAATTTGGCTTCACCCTCGACGAGAGAGACATAATCGTCGACGACGTGCGTGTGCGCGGCATCGGCAAGAGCTTTCGCCACAAGGAGAGGACGGTAGATCAGCAGCTCAAGGCAATCCAGCGGCATGAGGTGCGCGCTGACAAGCAGCACGGTGTACACGAGGTGTACTTTGACGGCGGACGGCGGCAAACACCCGTCTATAAGCTGGAAGGTCTTGACGTCGGCACCGTTATCGATGGCCCGGCCATGTTGGCGGATGGGACACAAACCATTGTGGTGCCGCCCAGCACCGAGGCCCTTATCACAGAAACGCATGTCATTCTGGAGAAGAAGAAGAAGAAGACGGAAGATAACAAAGCAGATGGGTACGCCTGCTCTCTCTCGCTCTTTTCCTGTCTTTCTTATTCCTCCATTCTGTTTTCCACTCCCTTCCCTCCATAACAAGAAAAACTATTTTGATTTCACCTTTCTCATTGAGCACAAGAACGAAAAAAAAAGAAAGGAAAAGAAAGGAAAAGAATAGCCCTTTGATCATCCATACGCTGATTAAGAGAAAAAAAAAACGAAACCTTTTTTTACTAATTTCCCGCTACAGAGACCATGAGGAAGATGCAAATCGAAAAGTCGATCCGATTTTGCTGAGCATCTTTGGCCACCGATTCATGGCCATCGCCGAACAAATGGGCCGCGCGCTACAAAAGACCAGCGTCAGCACCAATGTCAAAGAACGACTTGACTTCTCGTGTGCCATTTTCGACGCCACAGGCGGACTGGTAGCCAATGCGCCGCATCTGCCTGTCCACCTGGGCTCCATGTCGACGTGCGTCAGACGACAAGCCGAGATTTGGCAAGGGCGCCTTCGAAAGGGCGACGTCATCATCTCCAACCACCCATCTTACGGGGGCACGCACCTTCCTGATGTGACGCTCGTGATGCCGGCCTTTGACGTGGCAGGCGAGCAGGTGCTCTTCTACGCGGCGTCGCGAGCGCACCACGCCGATATAGGTGGCATCACGGCAGGGAGCATGCCGCCTCACTCGCGGGAGCTGTATGAGGAAGGCGCGGCCATCATTAGCGAGAAGCTCGTCAGTGGAGGCAAATTCAACGAGCAGCGCGTCGTGGAGCTCTTCTACGACGAGCCCGCCAAGCATGCCGGGTGTAGCGGTACACGCACGCTGGGCGACAACATCAATGACTTGCGCGCGCAGGTCTCGGCCAACCAAAAGGGCATCTCGCTCATCGAGGGCCTCATTGCCGAGTACGGCCAGGCAACGGTCCAGTTCTACATGCTGCACATCCAGAAGAATGCTGAGCTCTGTGTCCGCAACCTCCTCCGCGACGTGCATTCCCGGTTCGGCGGCAAAGCCCTCCAGGCAGTCGACTACATGGACGACGGCACGCCGATCCGCCTTAGCATCACCATCGATCCAGACCAAGGCAGTGCGGAATTCGACTTTGACGGCACAGGACCGCAGGTATACGGCAACATCAACGCTCCGCAGGCAATCACCTACAGCGCCATCATCTACTGCCTCCGTTGTCTCATCTCCGACGACATCCCGCTCAACCAGGGGTGTCTGCGGCCCATTACAGTCAAGATCCCGCCCAAGTCGATTCTCTCGCCCGCACCCGGCGCAGCCGTCGTGGGCGGCAACGTGCTCACCAGCCAGCGCATCACCGACGTCATCTTCAAGGCCTTTGAGGCCTGCGCCGCCAGCCAGGGCTGCTGCAACAACCTCACCTTTGGCTTCGGCGGCAACGTCTCGGGGTCTGAGGCCGTCCGCGGCTTCGGCTACTACGAGACCATTGCTGGGGGCAGTGGTGCAGGTCCACACTGGGCCGGCACCTCGGGCGTACACGTCCACATGACCAACACGCGCATCACCGATTCGGAGATCTTTGAGCGTCGATATCCCGTCCTGCTGCGGGAATTCTCCATCCGGCACGGCTCCGGCGGCAACGGCCAGCATAGAGGCGGGGACGGCGTGGTGCGCGACATTGAATTCCGCATCCCGCTGCAGGTCTCCATCCTCAGCGAGAGACGCGTCTACCGTCCCTACGGGCTCCAGGGCGGCGAGGACGGTCAATGCGGTCTGAACCTCTGGGTCCGGCATGTCGAGAAGCAGGATTGGGAAAAGTCTCTACGGCGGTTCCGGGACGATCAGAACAGCAGCAGCAGCAGCAGCAACAACAGCCATGACCATGTCGAATACGAGGAGCGGTATATCAACCTAGGTGCCAAGAACAGCGCCGCCATGAAAGCCGGCGACCGCATCATCGTGTGCACGCCCGGAGGGGGTGGTTGGGGCGTACCGGGCCAACGGAGCGTTGCCACGCAAAAGAAGGACCCCACGGAAGGGTGGAAACGGGGCAGTGGTGCGGCCCGAGAGGACGCTGCGCTTCAGGCATAGGGCGTATGGCGTAGGCGTTGCGTTGGCGTTGGCGTCGGCGTCGGCGTTGGGCATTGGGCGTCGGAGTCGATGCCCAGACTCTAATATGGGAATCATGGCGAGGAGCCAACTCGGTCCAATGTGTTTTGTGTACATGTATAGACATGCCGGACAGCTTCACCAAAGCCCGTCAACTTCCCCTCCTGGTGAGAAAGCAACATGAAAGGCAGTCGCGTAAGTATCCTCTGTCGCTGGACGAGCGGAATGGGAAGGTGATTTAGGAGGGATTCAAGGCGGGGGAGGGGCGTTCCATGTATCTGCATGTACACACACACACACGTACATTGCATATATATATACAGTGGGAGGACAAATCTTTTTAATCAAAAGAAGGTATTGCGAATTCAGCGAATCAACGCAAGAAACATTTCAATCTACACAAAAAAATCATAAAGCAACCCGCCTTATATTTTAGCTTTTTTTTGCTTTCTTTTGCTGTTTTTCTTCGCCTTTCTTTATAAGCTTTATCTCTTTTTCTTGACTTCTTGTTTGTTTATATTTTTATACTGCATATATTCGTGCACATGTTGATACCGAGGGACGCGGAATCTTTCGGACCATCTAGCAAATGAAGCAATTGCCAAGTTTTAGCTCATGAATGGATAAACAATGTAAACAAGCACCAAAAATGATAAAGTAATATGCCTTATATCCTAGCCTTTTTTTTTTTTTTATCTTCAGTCCTTTTTAGTAGCTTCTTCTTTATACACTTTTCTCCATCTACGAGGCCAGCATAGCTCGCTACATTCGGTTGCGATGCCTTTGTTTGGTCACTGAGTACGTACCTACCTAGGTACCTAAGTTAAGTACTTAGGTACGAGGTAGGCACCTAATAAAAAGAAAGATTGCGCGTCCTGCACAGTACAAAGACGCGTGTATTGAGATTTTGGTCGCGGCGACAAACGGCGCCGATGCAGCGTTACGTGCACATGCACAATTGTACGAGAAGTGGTACCCGTTCTATATGCGCACAAATGTCGACAAGAACCAAGGTCGGCGATATGGATTGCGAGTTGTTCTGGCCAGATGCGCGTCTTGGGGCCGTGTGCAGGCGACATTGTTGGGGGACTTGAGGCGTCACGTCCGTCTCACAGGTACTTAAGTATTCTTTTTGTGTTTGTTTTTGTTTTTGTTTTTCCTCCCTTTGCAGTCTTGGAGTATTCATTCCCATCTCCCGCATACGACAAAGCGCGACAGTCATGGCTGGGCTGTGTGCGCAGAACTGGAAGAACCAGTCGAGTAATGGTACTTCGATCTTCTAATCTTTCCCATCTTCATCCTCATTTCTCAGCCCTACGAGGCGACGCCGCCCGTCAGGGACATTGGCAGAACGAGGCTTATGTTTTTTTTTTCGGCCCCCAAACAACCATGCTCTCTGCCTTGTGGCTCGCATCCGATGAAGGAAAAAAATGATTTGCATGCGTCATGCACCTGAGGCGTTTGGATCTGGACATGGCACCCGACAATTCGGTTGAGCCCATGTTTCTTACATACCATACCGACTTGATGGGGTTTTTTTTCTTTTTCTTTTTCTTTTTTTTTTTTTTTTTGAGATTGAAAACGTTTGCACGTTGCGGGCAAAACGGTCTACAGGCCATGGCAATGCGCCATCCATCCACACGGCCATCTTGGCAAACTGATCCCGCGCAAATGGTGCATTGTTGGAAAATGGATACCAAAGACTTCTCCACACCACCTTTTCTATCTGCTCAACCGTTTGTTGGCGGCAAGATTGATTGCAAATCCGAGATCGATGCCGCGGCCGCCCCCCCGGTGGTGGCGTCATAGGCTCATAGCATTATGACCAGCGGAGAGAAGGGGCATTCAGAAATCAGATATGCAACATCCGTCTGACCATTCTGCATCAGCAAGGTCCAAGATGTTCGCCCTCATTGGTCGACCCAGCATAATCGCTGCAGATTGGCGCACGCATCTGTCGGGCAAACGCCCTTGGCCGGTTTCCGCAGGCTGCCAGATTCTGGGCTACTGCTCACTGCTCACTGCTGGCAGGCGGCTCGACCGACAGATACAGAGAGGGAGAGAGAGAGGCAAAAACGGTCCAGGTTTGTTGTTTTGAGGCACAAACGTCAACTGGACGTAATGGCAGCTTCTGTGCCGATTCTCTCGTGACGGGCTCGCTTTTACTGCAGCTACGTGGCCAAGTCGGCTCGTGGCAGCCCAAAGGTCGAACCACTTGTTTTTGAGCCGATTCCGACTCAAAGGGGCCGAATTGAGCCAAGTGGGCGATCTGGACCATCTGGGCAATCTGGTTCTGGTGCCAGCAGTCTCATGCATGTCTTTCGCTTGTGTTTTTGGCACGGCAACCGTGAGGCGAATGGGGGAGGGGGGAGACGAGAAGAGTAGACAAAGACCAGGAAAAAACGAGCGAACAGAAGACAAAAGACCCCACTCGATTCCGCCGATAAAAAAAAAAAAAAAAAAAAAAAGCTGTCTCACAAGTTGCGCCAAGAGCCTGGTGCCCCCTGCTGCCGTCGGGAGGACGACCTGGATTGACCTCGGTTGATCTGGGTTGGCCTGGGTTGACCACACCTCGAGTCAATGTGCTAGGCCTCATTCCCCTGTTCTGGCACCCACCCACACGAAGCCACTGCCGGCCAGGCTTGCCTATTTCTGTGGTTGCTGTCACTGGTCCGTCCAGACATTTCTGAGCCAGTTTGCTTATAGTGGCGGGCTGGCGGCCGCTAGTCTGCCCTGCCAAGAAACGGAGGGGGGGATATGGCGAAATGTCCGTGGTGGACTATGTGAAGCAATATATGCTGTACATACCTAGGTATGTAATATGTACATACATACATATGTATGTAAATATAGCCTCTGCTACTAGGTTCCGGGCTTCGCAGGGTTGGCGAACCCCTAGCTAGCTCAAGTCCTTTCTTGTCCGTTGCTGTGTTGGAAGCCACACAACTTGGTCCCTGCGAATTGTCTGCAGGGACGAATTTCTACACGTACATGTGTACATCCTGGCCTAGCTCTGCGCAGCGGTGGGCTAGGGGCGGACTGTCCCGTTTGCTGGGGGTTCAGCCGAAGCGTAGCCATGACCAAACTGGAGGAGGAGAGGTGCGGAGGTGGTGGAGGTGAGGAGGAGGAGGAGGAGGAGGAGGAGGAGCAGGAGGAGGAGGAGGAGGAGGAGGGAAGAGATGGTGGTGGTGTGTATGTGTGCGTATATGTGTGGTCGATGTGTGCACCGTGGTCGATCCGTCTTCGTCTGTATTTGATAAAAACTGTGCGCTTCGTTCGTAAAGGCCACAGAGGTCCAAACCCGAGTCCAGCTTGCCTCAAGTTCCTTCCACATCTTTCATTTGTCGGTAATTGCCTTGAGGGCCGGCTTCCTGCATCGCGGATGTAACGTCAATGACGCGGAGGGACGAGCCCTCCATTTCCCCCTCCACGAGCTGTTATATATACACGCACGTGTGAGCCAACTCTGTGGGTTATATGGGTTATACCTCGCAAAGGTCGTCTCGACACAAACTTTGCCGCATACAGCTTGTCCCGGAGAACCCTGGCCCAGAGGAGAGACTCCAACAACTAAGATTGGCCCGCGGCGGCCAGCGGGTTGCACAAACTATGATGCGCATTGCCGTCGCAGGTGGAGGAGGATTCGGATACTTGCTAGCATTGCAACTGTCACAGGCAGCCGCTGCCTACAATATCGTGATTTTATCCAGATCGGTGAGCGTCGGAGTTTTTTTTTTTTTTTTTTTCTTTTTTTTCTTTTTTTTTTCTTTTTTTTTTTCTCTTTTTTTCTCTTTTTTTTCTCTTCCTTTCTTCTTCTT
>SRPU01000566.1:0-16634 GCA_018360185.1 Claviceps lovelessii | reverse complement strand
CATCTACTACATCTACTACATCTACTACATCTACTACATCTACTACATCTACTACATCTACTACATCTACTACATCTACTACATCTACTACATCTACTACATCTACTGTTGGGTCCCGCACACACTTCAGGTCACGTGGTGCGGCCACCCACTTTAGTGAGGTCGCCCGCCTATAAGCCTTAGCTAGTTTCTTTTTATTATTATTACACTTTAAATAGAACCTCCGTGGCTACGATAGCTTCTATCTTTATTATTGCTTTCCTTCCTTAAGTTGTGTCCCTTACATAAGCCGCAATATAGTAGTAATTGCTACTTTCTACTAACGCGAATTTTTTTTGTTTAGATTGTTAGTTATATAGTGCTACTAAGGGATCTAGTTAAGATTCTTACTCCCTATAACCCCCCTATTTTAATATTTAAAAGAAAAATTCTTAGTTAAGCTTTCTACTTCTATTACTTCTATTATTAATACTTTAATAGTAGCTTTATATAATATAGTATAAATAGAGCTTTCTACTCTTTACTTATCTTTAGTTATTAACTCTAAAGATACTATTAAATTAAATAAGTTTCCTTAGTAAAATAGAAAAAATAACATTAGCTAAGAAACCTTTAGTCCCTTTAAGTCTTAAAAAAAGCATTTTTTATTATATTAATAATTCTTAATAATAGAAAAGGGGCTTATATATTTTAAAAGAAAACCTATTATATATCCTATATTTAACTAATTTAAATATAGTTTTTTTTACTTTTACCTTACCTTTTTTTTATTTACTTATAAAACTTAGACCCTTCTTTTATTTATTTATTATACTATGCCTATTTTTAGATAATAAAAGTATACTAAATCTAAGTATTCTTAGAATTCTAACGGCTGTTTTATTTCTCTTAAATATATACTTAAAGAAGTAATTAGGTTAATGCCCTTAATAATAACAGTTCCTTTAATAATTATTAGCACTCCTTCCTAAGCTATAGATTTAGTAGCCTTTAAATAAATAAGTAAGGGTAACCTTAATAACTAAATATTAGTCCCTACTCTTTCTACCTTAATTCTATCTCTACCTATTTCTCTTTCTCTTTAGTATAATAGTCCTTTATTAGTTAAAAACACCTTAATAATAAAATATATTTATTTTATAACTTAATATAGTCCTTATCCTTTTTCTCTCTCTTACTTATTATTAAGTGCTAAATTAAAAAAGAATTTAGTAATTTTTAAGGCTTAAAGATATTTATTTATTAAGGTAAGAGTATTATTAAAATATATACCCCCTTAACTTTTTAAATTATTTCCTTCTACCTTAATAGTCTTAAAAGTTTTTTTAATAAATTTAAATTAGCTTTATTTTACTAAGCTACCTATAGTTCTAAATTCTAATTTACTGCCCCTTCTTTCTAGTTTCTTTTAGAGTTATTAGAAACCTAGGCTATCTATTCCCTCTTTATCCCTAATTCTATCCCCCTTCTCCTTACTAAAGGGTTCTTTATACACTATTCTAATTAATCCTTTAATTATTCCTATCTTATACTAATCTCTATCCTTCTTACCTATAACACTTAATAGGCTAACTTACTTAAATACTATAAATTCTTTTAGTTAAAGGTTTAGAAACTATTATTAAGGCTCTCTTTATTTTAGTCTTAAGGATTAAGCTAAGGCTAAACCTTTTAATATACTAAGTAGGTAAAATAATTTATTTAGTTAAAAGGCACCCCTTATTAGGGATAAAGAGAAATAGCTAGCTTACTTTAAGCTAGTGTAATTTAAACTTTAGAATACTGCCTTAAGGCCTAGGCTCCTATATAGTAGATCCTAGTATCTATAGAATATAATTCTTATTTAATTAGCTATACTAAAGACTAATGCTAAATAATTTTTAAATCTTTTACTATTATTAATAAAGAAGCTATTAAAAGCTTCTTTAATAGTAGCTAGAACTATATTTACTAAGAATTACTATACCTTAGAAAACTAAGTTAAGTAGAACCTAAGGAGTAATTATTCCTCTCTTTTTAAGACTTCTTATATAACTACTATTTTTAAGCATTTTCTTTTAAGTTCTAATTAAAATAATAATAAAGATAGTAACCTATTAAATATCTTACCTTAGCTAGATAATTATTTTAGAAACTATTATAATTACTTATTAAGTTAGTAACTAACCTTCCTTTCTTCTTTATCCTAGAAGGCACCTAATCCTAATTATAAAGGGTACTAACTAAATTAAAACCGCCCTTATTTTTATAATTTTAAGGTTAACCTTTTAGTATATAACTCTACTAATTAGCCTATTTCTACTTATATAAATAAGGTTAATTAGCTATTAAATACCTTTAGTTAGGATATTATATTATAAAATATAGTTCTAAGCCTTTTATTTAAGCCTTAATTAAATAGTTACTACTAGTTTATATTCTTAAATTATAGTATTAAGGCTTACCTTTAGTTTAATATAAACTTATAAAAAACCTTACTTACTTAGCGTTTTTAATAAAATAAAGGTTAAATTATATTATAGGCTAATAAGCTTTATTATTTTTTTAATAAAGAAGATAATTTATTTATTTAGAAATATATTAATAAAAAGATTCTATTATATTATAAAGCTAGTAGTATAAATAAGGATTTAACTACTTATTGCCTAGCTTATAATTTAAACCCTATATTAGTAGCTTTAGTTAACCTTATATATTAACTATTAACTATTAATAATATTTAATAGCAATTAATATTTAAGTATTTTATAGCTTAATATTAGTAGCTAGCCTAGTAGTAATAAATTAAAGTTATAGTTTAAATAAATTATTATTAAAATGCTTATAGCTTTTGCTATTTATTTAAGGGTAAATAATAGGGTTTTTATATAAATATACTAAATAAGAAAAGGTAATTAAACTACCTAGCTACCTTTTAATTCTATAGTAACTCCCTAAATACTAGCTATAGAAATAGGGATAAGTTTTTACTAGCCCTTAATACCTTTTTTTATTAAAATAAGTAATCTAATAAATTTAGAATAAATAATTTTAAATATTTTTTAAATAAGTTAAATAGGTAGTAAAATAGTAACTATAATTATAGAAACTATAAAGATTATTATTATATAATATACCTTAAGCTTAAGAAGTATAAGAAGATTTTCTACTAAAAACTATTAAATTAAGTAGTATAGGTATATATTATAGAAATAAAGTATAGAATAAAAATTAATAAATATAAGGATACCTCTTACCCCTTTTTAAAGGATCTAGACTTATATAACTCCCTTAGCACTAAATTTTTAAACTATAATAATATTTTTTTAAAAGAAAATAGTAATTATTAAAGGATAATATTTTACTATTTTTTTTAAATTCTCCCTTTATATTTTTATTTAATAATAAAAATAATATAGCATTACTAGGGACTTCCTTTTTTAAACTACTTAGCCTACCTTTAAATACTTTTATTAATATTTCTCTTTATACTAAGTTTAAAACTACTTATATTTTTTCTATTTAAAAGAAAGTATAGGAAATTTTAGCTTATTCTTAATTATATAGTGTTATTTATACTTCTCTTACCTTAGTAGAAGTTATTTATAATATAGGCTTTAGAATATATATAGTTTTAAAACCCTTTTTTTAGAAGTATTACTTAAATATTTATTAATAATAAGTTTCCCCTTTCCTTATTATAAGTATAGAAAGTAAGGTTATTTATAAGAGAATAGTTAATTTTCCCTTTTTTTTACTTTTTATCTCTAGTGTCTCTATAAACTTTATAGTAAATTACTTTATTATTAATTCTCTTTTCTATAGTATACTATTAAGTAATTTCTTTCTTTAAAAATATAAATTATATATTAAATAAAGCACTAAAATAAATAATAACTATCTTTACCTAAATAATAGTTACTAATTTATAGTTTCTTATATAGGCTAGAATTAGCTTAGTTTAGCCTATATTTAGCTAGTAAATATTTATATAGCAGACTAGGTAGTACTTAGCCTAGGTAAGTATAGTGCTATTTCTCTTTAAGTAAAGTAACTACTAGTTACTATTAAAGGCTATATTTTAGAACCTTATTATCTTTAGAATATTACTAATTATAGAATAGCTAGTTTGCCTTTTAAAATAATAAATAGTTAGGTAAATAGTATAGATATATTTATATTTAGGTTAGCTCTA
The DNA here is from genome assembly GCA_018360185.1 of Claviceps lovelessii. Lineage (NCBI taxonomy): Eukaryota > Fungi > Ascomycota > Sordariomycetes > Hypocreales > Clavicipitaceae > Claviceps > Claviceps lovelessii. Next base: position 12,460 of record SRPU01000566.1, on the reverse strand, counting down.
GTTTATATCTAAAAGGGCTAATTACTTAGTAAATATATACTAAACTATATTATAATTAACCCTTATATCTTTAGCGCTAATAATAAATATAGTATTTCTTTTACTTACCTTCTTAGTAATAACTATTTAGATAAGGAGCTAGAGGACTTATAATAACTAAATAGGTATCCTTTTTATCTACCTTTAAAGAAAGAGCCTCCTAATTTTAATAAGGCTAATATTTTAGATTATTAAGAACTAGAATATTAAGCTTAAATAAAGGCTATTATTTATAAATACCTATAATTATTTTAAGCCTAACTAGGTTGTTTTAATAATAATATTAAAATGCTAATTAAGTTTATTCTAAATGCAGATTTATCTAAGTTAGCTTAGCGCCCTTATAATAGTTCTAGGTATAATAAGGCAGCTATAAACATAGTATTAGACCCCTTAGCTAAGATTAGCGTTATAGAATATATTCTACTAAATAAGCCTTACCTAATTTTAACTCTAGCTTTTATAGTTTAGTAAAACTAAAAACTATGCTTTATTTTAAATATATATTAGGTAAATGCCTAAATAATTAAAAATATATATCCCTTATTGCTTTAAGAGGAGATTCTTTTATCTCTATAAAGCTTTATTATTTTTTTAATTTTTAACCTAGTTAAGGGTTTTTTTTAATAACTAATTTAGAAGTAAAATTACTAGAAAACTATATTTATTACTCTTTATTATAGTTTAGAATAGCTTATAGTAAGTATAATAGGCTTAGCTATAAATCTATTATTTTTCTAATACTATATAGAATTAATATTCTATTTATACTTATAGTAATTTATTATAATTTATATTAATAATATTATTATCTACTTAAAGGATATTTAGGAATATCTTTATTAAGTAGATTTAGTTTTAAATATATTAGATAAGTTAGAATACACCTTATTCTTATTTAAATACTATTTTGCCTATTATAAACTTAATGCTTTTAGTTATTTTATATCTTACTTAGGCTTAAGTATAATAAAGAATAAGATAAAAGCTATTAATAAGTTAGCTATACCTACTAACCTTAAGGAGCTAGAATAGGGACTAGGTTTAATAGGTTACTATTAGTGTTTTATAAACTACTATTTAGATATTATAGAGCCCCTTTAGCAAATTAAAGCCTTAGGTTTCTACTAAGCCCCTTTAAAGAACCCTAAATAAAATAACTTTATAATAAAGAAATTATTGCCTAACTTAGAGAAAGCTAATAATCTATAATATTAGAATATTTAGTCTAGGGCTATAAAAGCTTAGAATAAGCTAAAGAGGAAGCTAGTTATAGCAATAGAGTTAGCTTACCTAGATTTTACTAAACCTTTTAAATTATATATAAATAGTAGTAAGAAAAGAGGATTTAAAGCTAGTTTATATTAAAGGTAAGCTAATAAAGCTATATACTTAGTACTATTTTTATTTAAGGCCTTATTCTTAGTAAAAAGAAACTATAGTTTAACTAAATTAGAAACTATTACTTTAGTATAGGCTTTAAAGAAATTAAAGTACTATTTAGACTATTTTAAGTTTATTATTATTATAAATTATATAGCTATTTGCAATACCTTTTAATTACTAGGATTAGATAAGCCTAAAGGTAAATTCTATTTAGTTAGTTAGTATTTATACTTAGAATGTTAGCGTAATTAAATTACTATTTAATATTATTAGGGGCCTAAGCATACTAATGTAAATACTTTATTTTATATAGCTTAGGTTAGAGAAAGGGATTATAGTACCTATAAACATTAGGTAGAGGCTTTTCCTATTACTACTTAATACTAGTCTTAACTATATTAAATAAATATTATAATACTACCTTTAGTAGAAGAGTTAATTTCTTTCCTTCCCTTCCCTACTAATGCCTTCTTAAAACTATCTATACTATATCTAGACCTTTTAGTTAGATCTAATATAGTAACTAGAGATAGTGCATTTACTTCTAATCTTTATATTAAGACTTCTTAGTCTTTTCCTAAGACCCTTTAAAGTAAGATTATCTTAGCCTTACTAATAAATAAGTCTTTTTATAAAGTTTATACTAAGCTTCTAGCGCTAAATATATTACTATTAGAATTATTAGCCTTCTTAGTAAACTATACTACTAGTTTATTATACTACTTTAATAGTAAATTCTATTATATCTATCTTTTATTATTAGTAGTAAATAATATATTTAAGTTAATTTATAATAATAGAGGACACCTAGGTATAGTATAATTATATAATTTCCTATAACCTATAGTTTTTATTAATAGTATAAAGAGGCTCTTAGCTACTTATATTTATTATTACCCTAAATATTAAAAGGCTAAGCCCTATTAAGGTAGACCCTTTAGAGCTTTAGAACTAGTTTTAACTTTAGTAATTCCTTAGTTTACTCTCTACTTTAATTTTGTCTTAGGTTTCCCTATAGATAATAGTTTTAATTATATTTTAGTAGTTATAAATAAGTTTACTAAAATTATTATTTATCTTATTAGTAAGTTATTTTAAACTTTCTTTAAATAGGCCTAAGTTTTTATTTATTAGGTATACCCCTTATATAGTATATTATATTATTTTATTTATAATATAAACCCCTAACTAGTATTTTAACTATAGGTTTTACTCTATAAAGCTACTAATATAGCTATCTAAATTAGTGCACTACACTATTAATAAGTAAATAGTTAATCTAAACGCTTTATATAAACCCTAGTTTATAGCCTTTATACTATAGTAGGAGTAAGGTTTAATACTAGGCATTAAAGGGAGGTACTTCCTTATATTACCTTTTATATTAACTCTTTACTAAACATTACTATTAGTTTTTCTTCTTATAAACTTTATTTTAAATAAAAGCCTCTATATTTCCTTAATTCTAGTATTCCCTTTTAGAATACTTTAATTAAGAACTATAGTTATATTTAACGCTAATGCTATTAGAAAGCCTAGGATGCTATATAGCTAGTAATAGTATATATAAAAGTTAACTATAATAAATAATAAACAACACCCCCTAACCTATAGGAAGGTAACTTAGTCTATATTAAATTAGCTAAAAAGGGTTAGAATAGCTACTATTTAGATAGTTAAACAAAACTATCTTATTATAAGGCTAGTCCTTTTCTAGTTTTAGAGAAAATTAGTCCTTTATATTATAAGATTACTTTACTATTCTATTTTAAATAGTAACTAAAGATAAGCATTAAGCATCTTAAGCCTATTATAGCTAGTATATATCTAGCTTTGCCTCTAGGAAAACTATATTATAACTAAATAAATAAGTATATTATTAATTATATTCTAGCTATATATAGCTAGCTAGGTTATTACTAATTTAAAGTTTAGTAGCTAGGGTATTCTAAAGACTATAATAGTTAGGAACTAGAGTTAACATTATAGAAAGATATCCCTAAATTAATAGAAAGATACCTTTCTAAATATAATACCTAGTCTAACTAGTATATATTATAACCCCTGTTTTATCTATTATAACCTATAAGGTAATAATAGGACCATTTTTATTTATTTTTCTTTAAATTATATATCTTTCCCTAACTATTTAGCCCCACTCTTCTATATAATATAATAGCTACTAGCTAGGCTACTAGCTATTTTTTCTACCCTTTTTATTTTTATTTATTTTTTACTTTCCCTTTACCTAGTCTTTAGTTTTATTTCTTTCTTTATTTTTTTAGCTTCTTATCTTCTATTTACCCTCTTATATTACTTCTAAAATTTTCTATTCCTAATTCCGCTTATTAGCTTTATAATTACTTATTTTTATAATTTAGAAGTTTTTACTATAAAGGATATTAATACTATTTAGTAAAATTCTTTCCCTTAGAAATATAAATAGTCTTTGCCTTTAGCTAAAATAAAGGGTATTTTAAAAGCACTTTATCTTCTAGTCCTACACTATGCTTACTTATAACGTCTAAAGGCATTTTAGAATAGTAGTAATAGTTAACTAATTTCTAATTGCATTATAGCTCTGCTAATAGGCTCCTTTAATCTAAATTTTAAGTTTAGTATCCTCTAGCTAAATAGTAAAAAGACACTTTATACCTTAAGAAGTAAGACTTATTTTATATTAAATAATTAAGTAACCTAAATAACTATATCTAATCCTATGCTAAAACTAGAATCCTTTGCCTTTTTTTACGCCCTATAGCTAGAGGAATTAGCTATAGAGAATATTATAGAAACTATAGGTTTACTAGCCTTAATAGCTTATATTAGCCCTAATAGGGACTTAGTTTCTTTCCCTATAGAGGAGTTAGAAGATAGAAGGGAGGTAGAAGACCTGCTTTTACTTTAAAGCATTTCTAATTAAACTAAAAGAATAATATTGCTTTTATAGTTATTCTAGGGTTAAGCCCTAATAAAGATTATAATTCTAAGGAATAACTAGCTAATTAGTAAATATTACCTGGATTACTAGCATTGCCTTAGGCATTGCTAAGCCCTAGGTCTATATACCTTTATTAATATAGTTATTAGTAATTATATCCTAGAATATTTAACCTTTACCTTTTATTCCTTATATAGTTTTAAAACTATTTAAGTAGCAGATATTCTTATTTTGCTTTTAGATAGGGAGGCAATTACTAAAACATTTAATACTTAAATATATATTAACTTATTATTTAAATAGCTGCCCTATTTAGGCTAGCTGCTTTTTTAACTAAAAGAGGGAACTTAATTTATAATTTACCCTAATATTAAGGATATCCCCTAGTAACTAAATAAAATAGAAAATAATATAATAGATGCTAAGTATTTATTAGCTATCTTTAATAGGGTTATCTATATTAACCTAAATACACTAGCGTCTATAGTAATTATATATAAGGATAAGTCCTTTTAAGAAGGTTACCTTTATAATTATTAGGACTTAGTTAAGCAATTACTATTGCCTTTTATTATATCCCTTAGTACTAATTCCTAGACTAATACTATAAAATTATACCTCTTTATTTTAGTAGCTATATTTAATAACTAGGAATTGGATTATACCTTTTTATTCTATAATAAGGAAGATATTACTAATTTTTTTACTATAGTAAAAAATAGTAATAACTTAAAAAATTTTAATTATAAGTTTTATTTAGTAAATAGAATTAACTGCCTTAACTATACTGCTCTAAGGGTTTTTACCTTTATATTTTAGAATTAATACTATATTACTTAGGTTTTTAGTATTAAGAATATTTCCTATAAATAATTTATTTTATAGGTTACTTATACTAAAACCCCTTTAAAGGCCTATATTATTTTAATTAAGGGTTCTAAATAAATAAAGTAGAATAAGGATTTAAATACCTATAGTGTTAAGGCAGATAATTAAGCTATATAATTTTTAATCTATATTCCCTTTAATTCTAGCGTATAGTAGCTTCTACTAAACTTAAATAAACTAGTTAAAATAGTTTTTAAGCTTAGCTATTATTTTTATATATTACTATGCTTAATAAGTAATAAGTTACTATATTATAAAATTACCTAGGGTTTAATAAACTAACTTATAGTGGCTAGGTAGAAGGCAGCTACTTAAGTTAAGGAACTCTAGGCTTAGTATAATAATAAGGCTTATAAGACTTATATATTAAATATATTTAATAATTATAGCTATTAGGAGGCTATTGCTAATTTAAATAATAAGTTTATTTTTAATTATAATAATTACCTTTATAAGATTTTCTATAAAGATATAGCTATAGCTATTAAGCCTTTTATTTCCTTTTAAGTGTTTAATATAGATTATAAAAAGTATAAGGATTTATTAAATAAAGACATTATTACTTACTATATTTTAAATAAAGCTAAAGAATGCTTTAGGGAAACTAAAAAAGTAGAGGTTATATATAAAGTAAGGATTTAATTAATATTTAATAAAGAAGAGTTAGTCCCTTTAGCACTAAAGGTAGGTAACTTTAGGGTAAAATAGTCTGCATTTTAAGTAACTTAGCCTTATTATACTAAGCTAGTGCCTAATTTCTTCTTTCTAGCCTAGAAACCTAAGCAGTAAGGTTAGCCTATACCTTTTATAGTACCTTTTATTAAGATTAATATTGTAGAAATAGTAGATATCTTTAGCTAAGGCAAATTTTACTATAAGCTAATAAATATTTCTCTTATTTATACTTATATTTAGCGCTCCTTAAATAAGAATATAGCTAAGGTAAAAGTAAATGCTATTTACTATATAAATAACTTAAAGAAATCCTTATATTATTATATTTAGTTCTAGTAGCTTCTCTTTATATATTTAAATTTCCTTATAGCTTCTTATCTTAACCTTTATATAGCCTTCCCTAGGCTTATAGTAGCTATAGATTTAGAAAAGTTTTTAATAAGTAAGATTAAGTACCTAAAGGCCCTTACTTTTTATAAGGGTAGCATTGCCTTCTTATATAGAGTGCCTAGCGTAGGCAAAATAACCTTTATTATAAAATTAGCTTATACTATATCTTAGAATGCCTATTTTCTAAACGGTCCGCCCTTATAGTATTATAACGCTAAGGGCACTGTAAATTTCTTACTAGCCGCTATCTATTATATAAAATATATAGATAAGGACTAAAATAAGGATTAGAATGTCTTACCTTTTATAGATAAATTATAGACTAAATTTATATTTACTAGCGTATAAAATATCTAACTTAATAATACTATTACAAAATAGATAGTAACTTATAATAATAATATTGTTTAAGTCTATAGTTATAATATAGAAATATAGTATATTTTTAGTATACCTATTCCCTTATCTAAGCTTAACTAGATAAAGTTAGACACTAGATTCTAAAAAAGCTATTAAAATTTATTTAATATAGCCTATTTAGTGTATTTATGCATTTAGAACCTAAGTCTATCTCTATTTTTATTAGCTTTATATATTTAATAACTTATAATAGCGGAATTATTTAAATAGCCTTTAATTTTAGAAGGGATTTAAGTATAGAAAATAGAACCTTACACTTTTTAAGTAAATAAATTAAAATATATAGCGTAAGCTTAAGATTATGCTGCTAAAATTCTAAATAAAATAGTAGGTATTTTCTATACTCTAATTATAGTAAGAGAAATTGTAAATTATTACCCCTTATAGTACCTAGGTTTAGTAATTAGTAATAAAGCTAGATATATAACTAAGGCCTTATTACTTATTTTTACTTCCTACTAGCTTAAGGCTGCTATTATTTTTACTAGTAACCCTTATTAGTTTAGACCTATATTTAATATATATTAGGGTGTTAAAAGTATATAAGCCTTTGTAATTCTAATTCTAGGGATCCGGATCCCACCTCTCTTTTTTCGAACAGGTTATAAGCCCGGTGGCGCAGTGGTCTGGCTGCACTGCACGCACACTCTGCGTAAAAGCCGCCACAGTGGGGATTTTGCTCCCTGCAAGGCCATGGGTTCGAACCCGGCCGACAACCAGAAAAAAAACGAAGATTGTTATGAGGGAATTAGTGTAAGGTCACTCTGTAGTGGGCTCCTAGCGTATTACAAGTCTAGGGGGAGTGTTAAAAGTATATAAGCCTTTGTAATTCTAATTCTAGGGATCCGGATCCCACCTCTCTTTTTTCGAACATAGGGAAATATTAACATAGTTATAGGGCCCTAAAATAATTGTTTTATTTATAGGGATGTGTTTAGACTATAGTATATATATAGTCTCCTAGCTTAAGCTAATCTAAAGGGTATATTAAATATTATACTTATAAATAGTTATTAATTAAAAGGGGACTACTAATTATTTATAGCTAGAAAATTTTATTATAAATATATAAATATTATAAATTAGAATTAAGTAATGCATTTAAATTAGGTTAAGGAGTAACTAATAATCCTATTAAGATATACTTTATTTATTTATTTAGTATTTATTAATATACCTAATACCTAGGAATAATAGGTAGGATTAACCTTCTCTAATAAATCCTTAGCTTAATTAATAGTTACGCTTACTCTTTAGATTACTTAATAGAATTTTAGTCTTTATATAGATTTATATAATAGTAAACTATAAAATAATATTTATAAGGCAATAATTTATTTTATAATGCCTTATAAAGCATAAAAGCAGCACCTAAAATATATATAGTAAAAGGTATTTTCTATAAAAGTATACTATAAGTTAATAGATATTAAACTAGTAAATAAAGCGGCTAGTTATAAAGCTAACTTTATTATTTATAATATAGTCTATACCACTTTAACTAGTTTTATAGATAACTATCTTTATAATAATATTATTATTATAAAAGCTAAGGTATATAATTTATTTATTAGATTAGCATTACTTATTATAGCCCTAGCTAATACTAATCTATTAAAGGCATTATATATATTCTATAAGTTAATAAATATAGTAATAAATGCCTGTAGCTATATTAAGTTTTATACTATTTACTACTACTATAAATACTAAGCTACCTAATACCCTTATAAGTTTAAAGGGCCTATAGTCTATAATGTCTACAATATTATAGGCTATAGATATAGGCATTATAGTTATAACTATCCTAATTCTATATAAAAGATTATAAAGCTATTAATAAAACTAGTAATTAACCTTATTAAGCCTATTAATAATCTATAGTAATATTCCCTACACCCTATAGTAGGTATTAATAGTTAATAAAAGAAAAGAAATGCCCTAATTCTTAAAATTTAGAAACAGTTTTAGTAAGCTATAAGGGTTACCCTAAGAACTTAGAAATAATTACATATGCTATCTAACTTAACCCTAGAAAGCATAGAGGCGAAAATAGCTAGCTATAAGGACGCTCTAACTAATACTAATAACCTAACTAAGGCAAATACCCTAACTAATACTAATAATTTACTTAATAGAAATAAGATAAGCTTTTATAAGGAGAATAGTAAATAGAATAATATTACTAATAGTAAGGTTAGATAGTAAGTTAGCTAGGAGGTATAGGGTACTAGATAGAATAATATAATTAGTTAGTAAAGTTATTTTACTATTAATTTTTTCTTTCTTTACTTATTATAGGTATATAAGAGTATAGCCTAATTATATTAGAAGTTATTATTTACATTGCAATTATAGCTAATAATAAGGCTATTATCTTTTTCTTAGACCTAGGGATGTTAGGTCCCGCACACACTTTAGGTCACGTAGTGCGGCCACCCACTTTAGTAAGGTCGCCCGCCTGTGAGCCTTAGCTAGTTTCTTTTTATTATCATCACACTTTAGATAGAACCTCCGTAGCTACGATAGCTTCTATCTTCATTGTTGCTTTCCTTCCTTGAGTCGTGTCCCTTGCGTGAGCCGCAACATCTACTACATCTACTACATCTACTACATGTACTACATCTACTACATCTACTACATACTACATACTACATCTACTACATCTACTACATCTACTTGCATCTATCACGTCTCCTTACGTCTGTCTGAGATGATGGCGGCCGCCATGTCTCAAAGATGTGAATGTTTGGCCACTCAATATACGTTTGACCGCCAAGAGGGATCGCCATCAACCCTTTCAAGCTAACCCAGTTGGCAGCACGTCAGCTATTCAACCAAGGGAAGAAGAAAAACACAAATATACGTCTCTGAATAAGACAGACATCAGTACACACCGAGGAATACAAATGTAGGTATCTTATTTTTTTTTAATTTCTTTTTCAAAAAGAATCATGATTATTATTATTCATCCGTCCCAAGATGGACCTCCATACCCGTGCACGTGTGCTGACCAATAAGAATCAAGCAATATACATGTACAGATGTACACATAACATCTGTGAGCAACCGCCACTTTGGCGAATGCTTATCCGATTCCGATTCCCGGCGCACGGCACTCTCCATTTCCATCTCACCCGCATGGTCACCCGCATGTCACCCGCATGGCACCCGCAGGTCACCCGCATGGCTGGCTGCATGCATCCCTGCACCGGCCGCAGCCCGTCATCCCGTCCTGCGCCATCCACGAACCTGCGCGTCGAGCTGACTAAACCGAACACCGTGATTGGTCCGTTCCCACCCCCACGCCCGCTGTCTCTGCATGGCGGCCTGCTCGTGGCCTGTGGGTCCGTCCGTGTAAAAGGCCCACGGAACTTACTGTGCTTGCATGCGCATTGGCATGAGAAAGGGGGCGCAGAACTCGCCTTTGCGCCTTGTCTTTGTCTCATAACTTTCTTTTTATGTGTGTATGATTTCCTTTTTCCTTTTTTTTTTTTTTTACTCTTCCCTCTCGTCTCCTCCGCAGTCGCAGTCGTCCTGCCTCTGTGGCAGACCGTCTTGGTCATACGAATTAGCGGACACGGGATTGGTTGCTTCGGGATCGGGACCACGGCGTGGACAGGACAGGAGTGTACAAAAGGGATACGAATTGTCGGCTCTGGGGAAAAAAAAAAAAAAGGATAGGGAGACAACAAAGAGTATTACATACTTTTACTGGGACGACGGCACTTTTTCGAGTCTCGAATATACTCGGTATAAAAAAAAGCAACAAAGAAACAAGAACATCAAACACAAAACACAAAACACAATGGCTACGGAATCAACTTCTCTCCTCCCACAGCCTGCGAGCGAAACCCCCTTCCCTACAGCCTATGACTCCAAATCAATAGACTCCTCCTCCTCCTCGCCCTCCTCTCTTCATCCCCCCTTCGACTACGCCCCCCTCCTGCGCGACATCATCATCGGCTTCTCAGATGGCCTCACCGTGCCCTTTGCCCTCACCGCGGGCCTGTCCAGCCTCGGCAGCACCAAGCTCGTCATCATGGGCGGACTCGCCGAGCTCTTCTCCGGCATGATCTCCATGGGCCTGGGCGCCTATCTCGCCGCCGTGACGGAGCGCGACACCCTCACCTCGCACGCCTCGACGCAGCACGCCCTCGACGCCACCCGCGGCCTCGACGAGCGCCGCGCCGAAATCCACGCCATCCTGCTGGACCGGTACGGCTTGTCGCGCGAGAGCGTCGCGCCCCTGGTCGACGAGCTGTGCGCCGACGGGGACCGCTGGGCGCGCTTCCGGACCGATTTCGGCGCCCGCGGCGTCGAGGAGCCCCCCTCTGTGCATAGGGCCTGGGTGTCGGGCCTGACCATGGGCGTGAGCTACTTTGTCGGCGGTCTGATTCCCATGATTCCGTACTTTGTCATGGCCGACGTGGCCCGCGCGCTGGTCGTGTCCGTGGCCGTCACCGTCGTCGTCCTGCTGGCGTTTGGCTATGGCAAGAATTATGTCGCCATTCGGAATCACAAGGCTGGGCTGTGGGGGGCGGCGCAGACGCTGGTCATTGGCGTCTTGGCCGCGGGCACGAGCTATGTGATTGTCAAGTGTTTGGATCGGGGGGTTTAGTGTGAGCTTGTTACCTGTTTGTTTGTCTTTTCTTTTTTTTTTTTTTTTTGATTTCTTTTTTCCTTTTTCCTTTTTCCTTTTTCCTTTTTCCTTTTTCCTTTTTCCTTTTTCCTCTTCTTTTCCTCTTCTTTTCCTCTTCTTCCTCCCCACATCCTGTCCTTGTTGCGCGGCGTTATGTGACGGCGTTTCTGTCAGTCTCCTCTTTAGCATAAAAGTTCTCTCTCCTCATCTTCTTCATCATGACGTCATGGCACAAATCGACTTCATGTCCAATTCGTACGGCAATTCTCCTTCACAGTCGTGATTCCTGTAGGACCAACATTCCTGATGCAATGACCCATTTTAGCCACATAGCCCTTTGTTGATACAGCCGTCTCGTTTCCATCTCCTTTGGACACAAACCTCGACACAAACCTCTACACAACACTTGCATCCGTACCACCCATTCCCAGCCACTGCCACTACACCGGAGATACGGCTCCCTCATCATCCTTCATATCCGGCACCCACCCCTTTGGCCGCTCACTCCCCCTCACCACAAGCCCATACCCCAGCTTTTCCACCTTGCGAACACTCTGCCTCGCCGCCTCCATCTTGCTGCGGTAGTCCTTGGTCGGAACCTCCCTCAGCAGCTCAAACGCACAGCCCAGCTCCTGAATGTCCCCGAGTATGTTCCTCCCGTCCGGCCCACCCAGCATGGCCCCGTTCTGCGCCGTCGTCACCGTCGCGAAGCGCATCAGCTCGCCAAACAGGTCGAATATCCCGTACAGGTAGTCCTGGGCCGTGAGCTCGATGCCCGCCGGCATGCACGCCTGTGCCTCCTCGGGCGTGATGAGCCGCTGGTGGCAGAGGTAGTGCCGGAAGGAGAGCGCCTCGATGAGCTCTTCCAGACAGCGGAGGGGCCAGGTGTATCTGTGGCGGTTGATGGATGTGAGGTCCGGGGCGATGGACTCTAGCAGGGCGGTGATTTCGGAGAGGCGCGTTGAAATGTCCTTTTCTGTGGAGGGGGGGAGGGTTTGGTTGAGGTGTTTGACGCTGTGGGGGGATGTTAGTATGTATTATTGTGTTGTGGCCTCTTTTTTTTTTTTTTTTTTTTTTTT
>SRPU01000565.1:0-16645 GCA_018360185.1 Claviceps lovelessii | reverse complement strand
TATTATTCGCAGACCACACGTTAAGTCACTAGGACCCCGCTTCACCCTAGTATTCCCAAGAGAATCGCTAGTATCCTAGGGAATACCAACAGTTTATATAAAAATACTAACTACTTTCTATCTTTTTAATTAAAAGTATTAGTATAGCTATTAAAAAGAAAGAGGCTTAAATTTAATCTTTATTTATTAAGTTTATAATTTACTTTTATATAGTTTAATAGCTAATTCTATAGTATATTATAAAGGAGTGCTTAAAGTAGGTTTAGTATATTATTATTAAAATTATATTATAATTAAATATAATAGTTAGCCTAGCTTTAGTAAGGAGGTAAGGCATTAGTATTTTTATAGTAAAATAGGTCTTTAAAGTTAGTAAGTTTACTAAGTAATAAAAAAAGGTTTTTATTTTTTTTTAAGTATACTAGACTTACTATAAAAGTAAGAATAATATTAATCTTTTATAAACTTATAGCTATAATACTACTTACCTTATTTAACTTTAATATATATTAGGCTAGGCTAATATATACTAAGCCTAATATAGTAACTATTAGTAATATTATATTTTAGGCATTAAAGGTATAAATCTATAGACTACCCTATATATAAATAACTAGTAAATGCTTAGTAATATATAATATAATATTATTTTAAGCTATTTATAGCGCTTTAAGAATATAGTTTTATAAAAGACTTAGAATTATATAGACTATAATAGAGACTATTTACTTATTTAGGTTAGCTTTAAATTAAATTAAATAAGTAATTTATAGCTATTAAAAGGTATTAGTATAGCTATGCCTTATTACTATTATAGTAATAGTTAAGGTATATAGTTAAGTTAAAGGAATTTATTAAAGGCCTAGCTTTTAAACTATACTTTTACTTATAGTAATATAGCTATTATAACTATTATTTACTTAAGTATTAATAAACTTAAAACTATTATAAAAAAGAGAAAAAAGAAATAATACTATCTTTATATAATATTTTATCTCTTTATAAATATTTAAGTTATTATTAATATAGATATAATATAAGCTATTACTACTTATATATATTTTATTACTAAAACTTATATAGTAAAACTATTTTTTTTAAAGTTAGAATTACTATTATTACTAAAGGCTTTTTTATTAAAGGTATTTAAAACCTTAATTTTAGGTTTTTTTAAAGGGTAGTAGGCTAGGAGCTAAGTATAGCCTTTAATATAATAGCTATTATTACTATAGTATAAATATTATTAAGTAGCCTAATAGTATTTAATAATATTTTTTAAAACCTATATTATATATACTATACCCTTAATAGCTATAGGTTTTATATTTAACTTAGCCTTATTAAAGGATTTATAGCTTTATTTAGTGCTTATAAAGCCTATAGAGTTAATACCTATTATAGCTATATTACCTTTATAGTTATATTTAGCTTAGGGCTAGTAATATACCTTAATATACTCTTTAATTTAATATAAATTAATATTTAAGGTAATACTATAGTATTATATAACTACTATAAAATAGTTAAAATAAGAAATATTATAATTTATATAGTAATCTCTTATTTATTTATTAAGTTTTATTTAAAGCTAAGTAAGCTTTACTATATTTACTTATATATTATTTCTAGTTAAGTAAAGTTTTTATTTAAAATAAATAAAGAAATTAATAAACTATTTATTTAAGTATTACTTTAATTAATTTAGCTTTATAACTATATATTTCTTTTAATAAAGGTTTATAAATATAATATTAAGGTAGTTAAGAAAATAATTAAATATATACTAATAATTATTATTAAGTTTAAAGAATAAAGTAACCTATATTTAAACCTTAAGTAATAAGTTTTAATAAATAAAAAACTACTTATTATAATTAATACTAATAAAGTTTAAGTTAGCCTTTAGCTTATATATTATAAGGCTTTATTAAGCTTAAAGTAAGGCTTTATTTTTATTATAAGAATTCTTTATTAAAAGTAGTTTATATTTAAATTATACTTAGTTAGAATATATTAAGGTACCTATATAAAATACCTAATTTATTATAGCTACTTAATAGTATAATTCTTTAAGCTAAGCTACTATTAAAGTAATAGTTTTATAGAGATAGTATAGGTTTTATATATTACTTAATTAGGCTACCTATTTATAATACTAAAGGTTTATTATATTATATATATATAAATAAATATTATAAGTAATATCTTAATAAATAATAATTATTATAAACTAGCCTAAATAGCTATTATAATTTAGTATTAATAAAGTTATTATTATTTATAAAGAGAAAGGGAAGATTACTATTTCTTTTCTTTATATATATGCTATATATATAGTATATATTCTTAGGGTTTGCCCTATAGATACAATGGGTCTCCTTATATGCCCCTCTCTTGCTCTGCTAAGGATCCACGCCGCTAGCTTAAATCTATCACATATAGTTATATATTTAAATTTAAAGTATTTATAGTATTAATAAAGGTAAATAATATTATTATAGAGTTTAGCTTTAAATATCTTAGCTTTATAAATAATTTTAATATACTATTTACTATATTAATAATATTAATAGTAATAATATAAAACTATATAATAGTACTATATAGCTTTTATATAGTAATTTATATAAAACCTTAACTATTTACTATAATTAAGGCTTAAAGAATATAATATTTTTTTTTAGTTTTATATATAATGAATAAAGAAGCCCTTAATAATAATACTAAATATATATTAGCTTAATATTACTTTTAGTTTAAAAGTAATACTAATTTATATAATATCTTTAGTATAAAGCTTTACTATATTTTAAAATATAATAATAGTATTCTTACTTTGAAGGTAATTAGCTATTATTATAGTATTAATATTAATAGCTTAATTAATAATAATAATAATATCTTTAAATAAATAATTCTAAATAGCTTTAGCTATAATAATACCTTTAATAATAGTTTTATAATAAACTTAAAAAAGTATTACTATAGTTATAAATTAAATTTATTAAACTAAAGGTTAAGAAATTCCTTGAATAATAATATTAACTTAGCTTAAGGCTAATATATTTTTAATATTTATAGCTTTTTTAATTATAGCTTTAATAACTTTTTTAGACGTTTAAACGTTAATAAGCTTATAAAGTAATAATAAAGTTAATATTATAAATATTATTATAATAAGAATTTAAAGTATTAAAAGGCTATATTAAGTATATATTAAAGCTATATTATTTATATAAAGAATAATATTCTATATACTCTTTAGCACTATAGCTAGTATAAGTTTAGCTATTTTATTATATTTAACTATAACGTAGTTTAGTATTTACTTATATATAAGTAGTAATATAAAAGTAACTTAAGATATTATTAATATAAAGCTACTCTAATCTATAAATAAATTATAATAGCTTTATATAAAGCTTTAATTTCTATTATTAATATTTATTAATATTACCTTATTTACTATACCTATACTTTAGTACTAATATACTATTAAAGATAAGGATAAATAAATATAATAATTCTTTTTTTATACTTTTTAAGAGATTTAGAGTTAGTTCTGCGTTGCTACTACAGTGTAGGAAAATTTGCAAAAAGTTTTATTTCTTTATTATTATTAGTATATAAATTATTAAATAAATAATAAATATAATAAACATAATGCTTAGTTTTTAATTAATTTAATAAAATACTCTTTAATTTTTACTTTTATACTTATAATTATTAAATCTTTTTAAGCTATTAAATTTACTATTAAATAGCTTATTTCCTTAATATAGTTTTAGTTTTTATATATTTCTTAATTAATCTTTAGTTTTAAAATAAAGATTCTTTTTAACTATAAGTTTATATATATAATATTTTAATTATATTAACTTTTTAAGTAATTACTTAAAGAAGTCTTAAAATATTAAGCTAGTTACTTAGAAATTACAGGTAATTAAGTAAGATAAATATAGTAGGAATCTATATATATTTAATAGTAGAATTAGTTATATATTTAAACTAAAACTTATTTTTTTTAATAAGAATTCTGTCTTAAATCCCCTAGGAATTTTTATTAATCTTTATAATATATTTCTAATATAAATATATTTAGAGTATTTTAATTAATTATATGCTTCTAAATCGTATAGGAATCATGCCTAAATCATAACTAATTATATATATAGAGGGGGCTGTAGGATTCGTGAATGAACCGGTCTAGGCTCCGTAGGCCATATCATTAAAGGTATAATTTATATAAATTTAAGTATTATATTCTTTATATTAAAAGTGTTATAGACTAGACTAGATAGCTACTGCAATCTAGTGTTAATGAAGTTATTATTATCTATAAAGAGAAAAGGGAGATTACTATCCCCCTTCGCTATATATACACTCTATATATAGTATATATCTATAGAGCTTGCCCTATAGGTGCAATAGGTCTCCTTATATACCCCTCTTTTACTTTACTAAGGATTTAAGCTATTAGCTTAAATTTATTATATAGCTCCTTTACTTATACTACTCTCTAGCTATTTATTACCTAGTAGCTGCTTAAGTAATAATAAAAATATAAGAGTATTAGTAATATAATTAAATAAGTAGAACTATTATATTTTAGCTAGTTATAATATAATGCCTATTAATAATAAATAAACCTAAAAATAAAAATCTTAAAATACTAAATTAGCTAGCTAATTATATACTAGCTATTAACTATAAATATTCTATTTAGCCCCTAGGCTTTAGTAAATATAAATTTTATATTATCTCCTTATTTTATCTTTAGTTAATACTTAGATTTTTATTTAATAGCTTATTATTTTTATTTTATCTTTTATTTATAGCTACTTCTCCTTTTATAACTTCTAATAAAAATAGATTCTTTTTTTAGTATTAATTCTTTATTATTTCTTACTAAATTCTTTTAGTAAGCCCTTTTATTATTATTTATTATTTTAGGTATACCTAGCTAAGTATAGTAAAAATATAGCTACTACTATTAGTGCTTTTTTCTTATTTTCTTTACCTTTAAATAGCTATTATTATTATTATTATTATTATTTAATACTCTAGTCAGGCTAAGCCTAATAGCTAGTACCTCTGCTACTAAAACTATATAGGAAAAACCCTAGAGCAGGGAGGAAAACCTATATATAACTGTAATAGTATCTGCTATAAAGCTAGAGTAGCCTTACACTAGTTTTAACTATATATAAATATATACTACTAGCTAAACTTAACTAGTATTATAGAAGAGTGTATATTATAAAACTAGAATTAGTATAGGTTAGTAAAGGTATAATAAAGTAGTAAATTACCCTTAGGAGTAGTTTATATATTATTTTAAATTACTTTAGTAACTTTTATTAAGTACTATATTAATTTCTTACTATTTCCCTTAGGCTACTACCTTCTTACTAAAAACCTTTTACTAGCTTTTATATCTTTATAGTATTAGCTATACTAGTTAGTAATTAGCTATTAGTAAACTAACTACTAGCTAACTATTAGTTATATAAAAAAGAAAGAAATAATTATAAAAGCTACCCTTTTTTCTTTATTTTTAGCTTTTTCTTTTCTTTTTTTCTTTTTTATTAATTACTTTTATTATAAATATACCCCTAATTTTTTATTATAGTAGTACTACTATATTACTACTCTCTACTAACTATAGAGCTAATTAAAATACTATTTATAAATAAAATTATTACTTTAAAGGTAAGTACTAACTTTAATTTAATATACTATTACTACTAACCTATAGTATAGCTAGGCTAGCTTAAGAACTAGCCTTATAAGGCTTACTTAATATAAGCTAAAAATATTAATAAATAATACTATTATACTAAAAATTAAGACTTTTTTAATACTTATATTATTACTATCTTTAATTTATATAAGTACTAGTAGTATATACTTTAAGTATATAAAAGCTAAAAAAACCTATTTAAAAGTAAGTATTTTATATATTATTTATATTAATAATAAATTAGTAGCTAATTAATACTATAGCTAAACTAAAATATTACTTTATACTAAAAAATTATTAAGTAAGTAATAAATATATAAAATCTCTATACCTTTAGAGAGCTTATTAGTATAAGTTTATAATAATATTATTATAATACTATTATAGTATTAGTATAATACTAACCTAAGGATAGGCTAAGAAGTATAATACTATTTAAAAGAAAGTATAATAACTTATAAAAAAGATAGGGGTAGCTATTATAGTAATAATATAATTACCTAGTAATACTATAGTAGTTTTAGCCTTAATTTTAATTAGAAGTAAGATATTACTATAGGCTTATTATATTATTAATATATTAAAAAAGTATAATAATCTTTTATAAAAAATTTATAAGCTTAGCTTAGTTATAGTATAAAGCTATACTAAGGAGAGGAAAAAGAAAAAAATAATAAAAAATAAAGGAAAGAGAAAGGGAAAGGTTAGTAAAAAGGCTAAGGAGAAGTAAAGCTAAAGTTAGTATAAGTATACTATATTTATAATTTTTTACTATTATTTATTATTTTTTATTTAATATAATTTATATATTAAACTATTCTATACTAATTATAATACCTTTATAGCTTTTTACTACTCCTATCTCTATACTATATTAAATGCCTTACTATACTAAGTCTTTAATATTCTTAGTTTATTATTATTATAAAGTATATATAAGCCTAAACTAAGGAATATACTTAGTTAAAATAAGCTATTTTATAAGTATAGTAGCTAGTTTATTTTTTTTAAGAGCCTCCCTAACCTTATATTAATTATATATTAATAGTATACCTATATTTATAATGTAAAGATAGTTAAAGTTTTTATAAAAAAGTAAGATATAATAATAGTTTTTATTATTAGTTTAGTAGCTATATATTAATAAATTTACCTTAAGAATATAGTAATTATAAAAAAAGGTATTAAGCTTAATTTATTTTATATATATTTAAATAAATACTATAAATTTATACTTAATAAAGCTAAAGTAAATATAAACTATTTTAATAATAAAGGTAAAGTTAAAGTTAAGCTCTACTATTATATATTTAACCTAGGTTTAATATACTTATATAGTAATTCTCTCTTTATATTAGTAGTTTTTTTACTTTAAAGTAAGTATCTTAACTAAAGATAGTTTAAGGGAATAATTATAAAGCTAATTTAAAAATAATATATAATTTAGGTAGTTATTAGAATTTAAGGGGTATTTATACCTTTAATATACTAGTTTATAATAAAGTTAGGCTACTATTATAATATAGGTATTTTAAATTTAATTAACTATATTATTAGCTTTAATTTAATAATAAAAGTAAAGTAAATAATAGTTAAGGTAAAGATTAATTAAAGCTATAGCTAACTTAGTTTTAATAAAGGCTTATAGTATAGCCTTAAAGGCCTTAGTAATTATTTTTAAGTATTTAGTTTACTTAAAAATAAATACCTTAGCTATTTCCCTTATTTTACTACTAATTATTATAAAGGTATAGTATAATTTTATATTATAAGTAATAATACTTTAAATTACTTATATATATAATAAATATATATTTTATAGTAAGTAACTCTATATTAATACTACTAGTAATATAAGTATAAGCTATTATTATACTAATTTTAATTTAACTTAGCTTTAGTATACCCTTTATTATAGTTTATAGTAAATCTAAACCCTTAGAAAGTAAGTAAATTAAACTAGCTATATTATATTAATATTAAGTTAAACTAAAGTTATAACTATAGTATAGTATTTTATAAAGTATATAAGTTTACTTTTTTTTAAATTAAATTTAAGACCTAATTCTTAGGACTAATTTTAGTAAATTATTTATATAGCCTTAAGGTATTTTTATATTTTTTTTACTATATAACTATATACTAAAATATTTATATTATTAAAGAAGCCTATAATTAATATAAACTATATAGCTTAAAGTTTAATATATAATAGTATAATATAAAGTAAGAAGAGAATAAAAAAAATAAAGGACCTTTATAGTATTCTTATAATAATAAGTAAGGGGCTAGTTATTTTACTATTAAAAAAAAGGTAAGTAGTATACTTAATAGTAAAGAAGTAGATTTATACTATAATTTAAATAAAGATATTAATAGTAATAAGGGTATAAGTAAGTTATTTATAGTAAATAATATTAAAGGCTATTAGTATATTTAGCTAAAATAGTAATATAATACTACTATAATACTATACTATATATATAGATTTTATTAATATACTTAATATAACTTCTATAAACTAATCTACCTTATTACCTATTTATAGGTTAAGTAGTGCTTTACCTAACTTAGCTATAAGGGTAAGCTAATTTATTATTACTATTTTTATAACTTTATTAACTATACTAAAAAGTAAGATTAAATACTAAGCCCCTACTCTTTATTACTTTATTAAGGTTTTACTTAATTTATAGAGAATAATAACTTTTACTTACTAAAATAAAGTTAAGTAATAATTAATATAATAATATATATTTAGTAAGTAAGTAAGGGTTTATACTAATAGCTTACTATAAACTTTAAGATAGCTTATTAAAAGTTTATTAAGTTTTAATACTTTTTAGCTAAATAAGCTTTTTATAATACTATAAATCTTATTAATATTAAATTAATTTTTAGTTAGAAATATAATAATATTAAAGTAATTATTTAAATTACTTAGTATATTATTAAGTTAGGCTTAAAAAGAAAAAAAGAAATACTTAGCTAGGGTAATAGCTTTCTTTTAGTATATTTTAATAGTTATAATATTTATATCTCTATTTTATAAAAAAGTAGGAATTTATTATTATTTTAATAATAAGCTACTATAAAGCTATGCTTATTATTTAAGCTTTTAAAGGTTTCTATATTAAATAGTTATAGCCTTAACTACTATATACTAGGTACTATACTATTTATTATAAATAACTTAGTTTTATATTTATATTATATTAATTATATATTATTAGTTCTTTTTAGTATAACATACCCTTTACTATTAAAATACTCTTTTAGTATTTTAAGTTATTTCTTTAGTATATTAGTTTTACTATAAATTTAGCTTAAAACTACCTTAGAGTTTTTTTAGAATTATTATATTTATAATAAACTAAAGTTTAGCTATTAATTATTTTATAAATTAATTAATTTTCTTTAATAATTAAAGTTAAAGCCTTATAATATTAAGTTAAAACTATACTATAGCCTTTATAATAATAAGGTTATTATTTATATATAATTATTTAAACTAAGGGGAATAGTTATTATATAGCCTAGGGTTAAAGCCTATATAAATAAACTATAGTATATAGTTAAATTTAATAAAGTTTAAACCTTTTAAAAAGTTAATATTTATATTATAAATAGCTTAGGTATAATTAATAATACTATCTTTTCTTTCTTATATTTTTTATATTACTTTACTCTATAGTATTATAAGTTTAAGCTATTATTACTTTATTAATATAAGAAATATATTATATTTTATTAAAGTTTAATTATAATAATTTTAAAGTAAGTAGTATTAGTTAAAGTTACTAATAAATATACTATAATTAAGGAATAAGGCTAATATAAATTTAAATAAAGGTAAAGTTTAATTAAGTTTATAGATTAAAAAGTAAATAAAGTAAATATTATACCCTATTATTGTAATAAAGTATTAATTCTTACCTATTTATATTATCTATACCTTAGGTTTATACTAATAATATATATAAATTATAGTATAGCTATCTTAAGTTATAAGCTAAAAATAGCTAAGGCTTAAATTAAATAATTTACTATTTAAAGTCTTTAGTTTTTATATTATTATTATATTAGTATTAAGCTAAAACTCTAGCACTTAGTATATTAAATAGGTTTTTTTTTATATATTTTAGTATATAACCTTAATTATATACCTTATATTATATATTAGGTTAAACTTAGCTTATTTAAGGCTATAGTAGCTATAAATTATTAGCTTTAAAAAGCTTTTATAGCTATTTATAAATATTATATTAATATTAGCTTTAATTTAAAAAGGTAAGTATATAATTACCTAATTTATTTTTAAAGTAAAGCCTTTTATAATAATAAATTACTTATATTTTATTTTTAGCTATAACTAAGTACTTTAGTTTATTTTTTTTATTTTAATTAAAAAAAGGGTTTAGTAAAAGCTAAGGGCTATATTAAGTATATAGTATATATATAGTTTTATTACTTATTAATAGTATTATATATATAAAACTATACTAAGTATAGTTTTAAATAGTTAATATAGTATTTATAAATAGCTTTTATTAATATTAAATAAAACTACTTACCTTTTATATAATAACTAGTAGTATAGTAGCTATATTATAAAGGTATAGTATAGTATATAATAATATATTTAAATTTAAAATACTTATAATACTAATAAAGGTAAATAATATTATTATAAAGTTTAGCCTTAAATATCTTAGCCTTATAAATAATATTAGTATAGTATAGCTTATTTATTACTTTAATATTATTAATAATAATAATAAAAGAGAACTATATAGTAATACTATATAGCTTTTATACTATAATTTATATAAGGCCTTAACTATTAGCTATAATTAAGGCTTAAAAAATATAGTTTCTCTTTTAGTTCTATATATAGTATATAAGGAATCCCTTAATAATAATATTAAATATATATTAGCTTAGTATTACTTTTAGTTTAAAAATAATACTAACCTATATAGTATCTTTAGTATAAGGCTTTATTATATTTTAAAATATAATAATAATATTATTACTTTAAAGATAGTAAGCTACTACTATAGTATTAATACTAATAGCTTAATTAATAATAATAATAATATTTTTAAGTAAATAATTTTAAATAGCTTTAGCTATAGTAATACTTTTAATAATAGTTTTATAATAAACTTAAAGAAATATTACTATAGTTATAAAGTAAATCTATTAAACTAAGGATTAAAAGATCCCCTTAATAATAATACTAGCTTAGCTTAAAGTTAATATATTTTTAATATTTATAGCCTTTTTAACTATATACTTTATTACTTCTTTAAGGTTTTAAATTATAATAAGCTTATAAAGTAATAGTAAAGTTAATATTATTATTTTAGTAAGAATTTAGAGCATTAAAAGGCTATATTAGGTATATATTAAAGCTATATTATTTATATAGAAAATAATATTCTATATACTCTTTAGCGCTATAGTTAGTATAAGTTTAGTTATTTTATAATATTTAACTATAAGGTAATTTAGTATTTACTTATATATAGGCAGTAGTATAGGAGTAACTTAAAGTATTATTAATATAAAGCTACCCTAACCTATAAGTAGGTAATAATAGCTTTATATAAAGCTATAGTTTTTACTATTAATATTTATTAATATTGCCTTATTTACTATACCTATACTTTAGCACTAATGTACTATTAGAGATAGGGGTAAATAGATATAGCGATTCTTTTTCTACACTTTTTAAGAGGTTTAGAGTCGATTCCGCGTTGCTACTGCGGTGCGGGCGAATTCATCTTAAAATATATATTAGTATGTGAAAATATTAATATAAGGTTAAAAAGGCCTTAAAAAAAGAATAAACTAGCTATTATACTTATAAAATAGTTTATTTTAACTAAGTATATCCCTTAGTTTAGGCTTATATATACTTTATAATAATAATAAACTAAAAATATTAAAAACTTAGTATAGTAAGGCACCTAGTATAGTATAAAGGTAAAAGTAGTAAAAAGCTATAAAAATATTATAATTAGTATAAAATAGTTTAATATATAAATTATATTAAATAATAAAAAATAAATAGTAATAAAAAAAATTATAGGTATAGTATATTTATACTAGCCCTAGCCCTATTCCTTTTAAGCCTTTTTATTAACCTTCCCCTTTCTCTCTCTCTTATTTTTTACTACCTTTTTCTCTCCCTTTTTTTTAATATAGCTTTATACTATAACTAAGCTAAGCCTATAAATCTTTTATAAAATATTATTATACTTCTTTAATATATTAATAATATAATAAGCTTATAATAATATCTTACCCTTAACTAAAGTTAAGGCTAAAACTACTATAATATTATTAAGTAATTATACTATTACTATAGTAGCTATCCCTACTTTCTTTATAAGTTATTATACCTTCTTTTAAATAATATTATACTTTTTAGCCTATTCTTAGATTAGCACTATACTAATACTATAATAGTATTATAATAATACTACTATAAATATATATTAATAAACTCTTTAAAGATATAAAGGTTTTATATATTTATTACTTATTTAATAGTTTCCTAGTATAAGGTAATATTTTAGTTTAGCTATAGTATTAGTTAGCTACTAACCTACTATTAATATAAATAATATATAAAATACTTACCTTTAAATAAGTTTTTTTAGCTTTTATATACTTAAAGTATATATTATTAATACCTATATAAATTAAAAATAGTAATAATATAAGCACTAAAGAAGTTTTAATCTTTAATATAATAATACTATTTATTAATATTTTTAGCTTATATTAAGTAAGCCTTATAAAGCTAGTTCTTAAGCTAGCCTAGCTATATTATAAATTAGTAGCAATAGTATATTAAGTTAGAGTTAGCACTTACCTTTAAAGTAATAATTTTATTTATAAATAGTATTTTAATTAGCTTTATAGTTAGTAAGGAATAGTAATATAATAGTATTATTATTTTAAAAGGTTAGGGGTATACTTATAATAAAAGTAATTAATAAAGAAGGAAAAAAGAAAAAAAAAGGTTAAAAATAAAGAAAAAAAAGTAGCTTTTATAATTATTTCTTTCTTTCTTATATAACTAATAATTAGCTAGTAATTAGTTTATTAATAGCTAGTAACTAGCTAGTATAGCTAATACTATAAAGATATAAAAGCTAGTTAAAGGTTTTTAGTAAAAAGGTAATAGCCTAAGGGAATTAGTAAAGAATTAATATAATACTTAATAAAAGTTACTAAAGTAACTTATAATAATATATAAACTACTTTTAAGGGTAATCTACTACTTTACTATGCCTTTACTAACCTATACTAATTCTTATTTTATAATATATACTCTTTTATAATACTAGTTAAGTTTAGCTAGCAGTATATATTTATATATAGTTAGAATTAGCGTAGGGCCACTCTAGCTCTATAGCGGATACTATTATAGTTATATATAGGTTTTCCTCCCTACTCTAGGGTTTTTCCTATATAGTTTTAGTAGCTAAGGTACTAGCTATTAAGCTTAGCCTAACTAGAGTATTAAATAAATTAAAATTAAAAATTAAATTAAATTAAAGTTAGGCCTTATATTTTAAAGGATTATTTTCTTTATTCTTTTTAAGCCTTAAAATAAGCTTATTTTTAAGCACTTTTTAGCCCTTAGGGATATTTTCTTGTCCTATAAATTTAAAAGTGCCTGCCTTTAAAAGTTACTTAAATTTGCTAAATATAGCTTACAGCTAATGTTTTTTCTAAGGGCTAGCTAAAGCTTACTTCTAGGACTTAGGCTTAAAGCTATTATAAAGAAAGCCTAGAATTTAGTAATAAAGAATCTAATTTTAAACTTCTTTATAAATTTCTCTTTATTATAAAAAATAGTAAAAACTAATTTATTAAGTAACTATCTTTACTAACTAAGCTACCTTTAGTAGCTTAGTTAGCCTATTTAATTTATTTCTCTATAGCTTTACTAATTACTTTATAAATCTACTTTAAAGTTAGCTTTATATATAATAGCTATTAGCCTAAGTATATAGCTATTAGAATAGGTATAGAAGGGTAGAAAAGGTTAAAAAGTAAAGATTTATAGAGACCTTATAGCTATAAGCTCTACACACGTAACCTTTAGTCGGATTTCCGTGGTTATGCCGCGCGTGCACAAGCATGCTTGCTAGCTTACACTAGCTTTACTAGCTAGCAAAGCCCCCCTATAAGATGATTCTATAAGCACTATAATTATAGCACTAATAGTGAGGAATCCCCTGTAAATAACCCTGTTATTTTCAACAATATTATCAGTTATTATTCTATAACATAGGGTTACCCTTAATTATAGAATTTATGTAAGGTAAGGTAATAATTCTTTTACTCTTTTCTTTAAATATAAAGTAAACTAATTTTATAATAAATTTAGTTTAATTTAAAGTATTATAAAATATAGTAGGGTCTTTTTAAAATGAAATATTTTATACCTTTATAATATAGCTTTTTTTTTAAATAGCTTAACCTGAAATAAATAGTATTTATTACTTTTTATACCTATAAAGCGCCCCTTTTTTACTTTAAGGAATATTTTTTATACTTTAATATACCTTTTATTAAAGATATATATATAGGTAATATACCCTTAAGTATAAAGATTTTTTATAAATAAGTTATTAATAAAATTAAGGTTATTAAAAGTGCTTATTATAGTAACTTTTTACTAAGTACACTATTAGTTATTAAAATATTTATAATTTTAGCTATATAATTTATAATATAAGGCTAAAGTATATTAAAAAGCTTAGTATTAATTATTAATACTTAAGCTATATTTATAAAAGTTTTCTTAGCTTTTTTAATAATACCTTAATAGGTTAAAATATAAAATGCCTTAATATAATAAATAATGCCTTTTTTATAATAATAAATTATAAACTTTTTACTTTAAAACTTTATAGTATTATTAGTATAAAAGTACTTAATAATAAAGCTACTACTTATATTTTTTATAGTAGTTTAATATATTTTTATAGCTTTTTATAAATTCTTATAACTTATAGTTAAAATAACCTAGTAAGAATATATATAAATATTAATCATATATAAAGTATAATTCTTACTACTAAATTCTTTTAGTTTATATATAATATAATTCTAAAAAATATACTAAAAAAGGTATTAATATTAAGTTATAGCTTATAATAAATAATTTACTTAGCCTTTATAAAATAGTAAGCTTTATAGTAAAAGTTAAAGAAAAAGATTAAATTAATTAATATACTTAGTTTTTTAAATATATAGAGTATTTAATTTTTTTTAGTATATTTAAGTCTTTTATATAAAAGACTATATTTTATATTTTTTATAATAACTTTAGTAAGTAATACTATAAAGTTAAAATAAGGCTTTTTATTATATAGCTTAAGTATTATAATATTAAATACTTAATCAAAAGAAGCTATAAACTATAATAAAGACTTTATAATTAGTTAATTTATAAACCTATTTATAATAATACTAGCTTAATAAAGAAAACATAGGGAAATTATATTAACTTTTACCTTAAGGGCTAGCTATATATTTAATAGCTTAAATAGCCTTTATTAATAAGTAACTTAACTATTTTAATACCTTTAATAGTATATAGCTAACTATTACTTATAGTTATAAGTTTTACTTTAATATTATTATTTAAATATATAAACTACTTTTTAAATTTAATAATATAATTACTGTATTTTATATTTAAAATATAATCTTATTTTATAAATTAGCTATAATAATAAATAGTAGTGTAATTATTATTAATACTTATAATTATACTATTAAATATACTTTCTACCTATATAATATTAAAAAAGCTATACTTTTGAGTATAAATACCTTAATAAAGCCCTTATTATAATAAGCTTTTATCTATATAAGTTTAAGTTTAAGATAAAGCTTTTAATATATATCTTTTATATACCAAAATTACTTAGTAAAAATTATATAGCTATATTTAAAAGTTATAAAGTCTTTTACCTTGTTTTTATAAGAATTATTTTATTAAAAAGCTAGCTTTTTATTTTTTAGCTAGTTTATTAAAGTTATATATAAATTATTTTAATATTTTAGTTTTCTTAAAACCCTTAGAACTATAACTTTAGATTTTTAATATATAATATATATTAAGTATAGCACTCTTTGTTACTTAAAGTATTTAAGTAACTTATATAATATTAAGTAACGCTATAATATTATTAATTCTTTATTATAGATTTTAGTAATAGTTAAGCTAAGCTTTTATTAATGAAAACTCTAACCTTTTTAATTAAAAAAAGCTATAAAGTAGCTTAATAATAATAATATTAGCTTAAAAGCTATACTTATTATAAATAAGCTATATTAAATTTATTATATAGGCTTTATAGTTTTATTTTACTTTAAGAATATTTTTTTTATATATATAAATAATACTTACTATATTTAATATATTAATAAGGTATATTTTTTATCAGTTATATTAAACTATAGAATTATACCTTTAAAGTAGCTAGTAAGGCTAAAAATATAAATATATATTTTAATAAAGATTTCTTACTCTTTAAAATTCTTAAACCTCTTTAAAGATATAATTTATATAAATTTAGGTATTATATTCTTTATACTTAAAAATATATTTATATTATAACTTTATTTACCTTTGTATAGTAATAGAGTAATATTATAATTACTAGTTATAATAAAAATAATATATTATAAAGGCTTTTTATCAATAATTTTATAATTTAGTATTTAATAATAAAAAATTATTAATTTAGTAAAATAGTTTATTAGTATAAGTAATATTAGAAATAACTGAGGTGGGTGCTGTAGAGCACAGCTTACTAAGGTAGTGGGCTCAGTAAGCGTGCACGCACAGGTCCACTGCTCTGC